>JAJMIV010000504.1:0-10948 GCA_030563445.1 Metschnikowia gruessii
TATTAAGAACACCAATATAAGCACCCAGATCCGGTTTGTATGTTTCAAAAGGTGGACGATGCTCTTGGGGAACAAAGGCATTTTCGAAAGAAGATGAAGGTTATCTAGAATGTTGGCAAAAGCCTCCAAAACAGTTATCAATGTAGCCTCCACCTGTTTGAAAGTCCAAGGTCTTTGTCTCAGGGGATTCCTGGATTGTTTTTGTGCTGTATTGTTTTTGGAAGGAAGCTTGAGCTTATGGAATATAGAAGGGTATAATGGAGCCGGCAACAAAGGTGCACGAATAACCTCCGGTTGTTTAACCTTGCTTGTTTGAAGGTCTCGGAGCTTCAAGAGGGCAGTGTACTTCTCGTGTGTAACCGTGCTGTTTCCCCGATTATACTCCTGTTCAATGATCTTGATGAGATCACTGAGCACCTCACCCTGATCTCTCGCGTTGCGTTTTCCACTTACGAGTTTATCAGATTTTGATGTCTGTGTCGATGTGACCACTGAAGTCGGCGTTACCATTATTCGTTTAAGAGAAAGTTGAAGTATTGTTCGGACAGATTTCCTTCCCCACTAAATGATAGCTTTGGGTACAGGTCCACGGCCCCAAGGCCGCGAATCACATCGGCTCTGGAAATATTGCCATGATGCACTTAACAGAAAGCAGCTGAACACGATATGATACATCATCATAGAATATTTGGCTTCAGTTAGAAAATTGGTTGAACAGCGTATTTGCTATTCTTTTATCTCTTTTTTCTGGGTTGCGTTCAAATTTATTGAATCGTTGGGTTACCAATTTCATTTGCAGTCACGAGACTATTCCGCATGTCGACAACTTAGGTGAGGGCACATTTCCGAAAAGAATACATAATTATTCCGCAGATCGTGGAAAAAACTCAGTTCAAACCCGCCTAGCTCCTCTTATTGTCTCTTTTTAATATGGTACGAGTGATTAGTTTCAGAAGCGTACGGGTCTTATGGCTGCGAGAAACATGGTTGACCCGTCTCACTTCTTCCACACTCAATAACTGGTTTGTGACCAGTATTATCTCCATGTCGTCATTAAAGACGATTTTTGCATCTTCGTAAAATAGAGTATATTTTCCTTCGATGTGCCGGACTTTAATTTGATCTATTGCAAATTTCTGGAGCAATGCGTTGAGCTCGCGGAGCCACTGTGCGCGCACCTGCTCCGGGTCAGGCTGGTCGCTGGGAATCCTAGCAGAATGGTCTAAATCGTTTTGCAAGTGCAGTAGTTTTGTCTGGAGCTCTGCAACAAGGGTCTCGCTTGAAGTGTCTTCGGCTAGTAACGCCTCCTCTTTCTGTGCGAGCTCATCAAGCGTAACTTTTTCTTGTTGCAAGTCTTCCTGAGCGATGCCAATAGCATCACTTGGCCCCACATCATGAGAATCGATCATCCTATTCAAATCAAGAAGCATCTTGTAACTTTCGTTTTCCGGTGCATAAAGAAGACTTTCTAATTCTCCTTGCAAGCTTTCTAACTCAACACGTGCCGCATTTGCCTGAGGTTTGCGGTCCTCTAGTCTACGGTTCATCGCAATAACGTCTTCGGCCGTAGCTTCACTGTTCTCAAGCAACACCTGGAGCTCATTCTTGGCCTGTTTTAGGTCGGCCTTGGACGTCGCGTTGCTCTTGACCAATGCATCAATATTTCGCTGAGTAACAGTATTAGCATCCTTAAAAAATAAAAGACTGAGGAACTTATCGCGCGCCTCTTGCTCCAAGTACTGGAACTTAAGTTTGGAGAAGTATTCTTTCAGCGACGCGATCTCGGTCTTGATGGAGCCCGCATCCGAAAGACTTAGTCCCGAAGCCGCAATGGTGGTCTCAAAGATTTTCTCCGCCTCCGCGTACGACAATTCATCATTAAGTTCGTCCATATTTTTATTGAAAATGTGAGGTGATGGTGTGATGCGTGGTGATCTTGCGACAACTCAAATCCACAGTCTGTCTTGTTATGGTCGCGTCTCAGTTAAACAGGACATCAATAGCGCGACCGGCCCGGCCGAATCGAGATGAGGTGTATCCCAAAAAGTCAATATCCGGGTCAAAGCAATTTTAAAAATCGACTTCCTACTAATTATTAAAAAAAAAAAAAATATTAATAAATATTTAGATTTATGGTACTCTTAGGCACTGGCGTCCTTGAACTTGCTAAGTTGTGCACTAAGCAAGTCAGGAACCTCGACGGCCTCATGCTCTTCGACATTCTTAAGGTTCTTAAGCTTGTTCTTCTCCTCTTGGTCCTTCTTTTCACTTGGGGTCATGACGAAATCATTAAAGTTGATCTTGGAAGACACTCTGCTAGCAGAGCTCTCCTCCTCAGTGGCAGTCTCGTTCCACTCGGCCAATTCCATAGCATGTTCTCTTTCGATACCAAACTTGACAGCTTCCAACACGTTGTCACAGAGGTGCTTTGGCTTGTACTTTGGCACGGTACCTTCTTGGTAAACACCGGTCTTGACGAGAATCGAGAACCACGAGTCATCATGGGAGTTGGCGAATCTGATATCAGACTCTGGCGTGTCACCAACGAAGTAAACGGTCGATGCAGGTGGCATTTGCAACGTGATCTTATCTTGCACAGACAACTCACCCAACTTGTCGATGATCTTTCCATCACCATCTTCGTACTCGTCCTCGTAGTTGCCAGCCTCTAACTTGGCCTGGTTTATGAACTCCTCGCCGTCTTCATTGATCAAGATATCAGCATCACCGGCATCTGGGTCGTTGACACTCAACTTCTTCAAGTGCTCGTCCAACATTCCCTTTCTCCATTTAGTCAAGATCTTGTTCGCGAACTTGAAAGTACCTGCCTGAGGCTTACCAAATCTGTGAACCTTCAATTCGTGACCGGTGTGCTCCTTGTACAAAGCCGCAATGGAGACTTGCAAAGCACCCATTCCGTATCTGTTCAATTTATAGTTAGTGGCCCAAATGAAATCCGAGTGAGCAAAGTAGATCTCTGGACCCTCGTCGTAAGTCTTGGACTCAGTACCCATGACACCGTTCTTGGACAAAAGCAACTCCAAGATGATTTGCTGGTCAGCAGCCCAGTTTCTGGAATCGGCAAAAACCAAGATGGCATCAATTGGGGTCTTGGAGAAATCAACATCATGTCTACAACATTGAGTCTCCTCCTCGGTCAAGTCGTGGTAAGGAGAGACAGCAGGGTTCCACTTCAAGATGTCCAAAGGCGTGAAAACGTTCTTGAAGCCATAGGACTCTGCAACGTGTCTGCACACGTTACCAACACCTCCAACAACCAACACGTTGTTGTAAACAGGAACCAAATCTCTCATTGGGGTGTGGCCCTGGATGATCTGGTCGATCTTGATTTCAGTCTGCAATCTCTTGGACAAGTCCTCGGCTCTGACCTTCTCAGGCTTACCACCACCGTTGGTAACGTAGATGGAAGGCACCTTGATGTTGTACTTGTTATCACCATTCAACATTCTGATGGCATCAACTGCCTGAGGAATAGTGTCTGGGCCTCTCAAAATAACGCCATCAATATCGAAACAGAAGGCATATGAGGCAACACGAGGGTGGTCAATCACCGTCTTCTTCTTTCTCTTGATGATGGAAGAGTTTCTCGACAACTTGGCCAAAGAATCAACTTTTTTCAAGTTGGCGTGCGAGCCCTGTTTGCTCAACGACGTGGACGACGATAATTTGTTCAAGCCGTTTTGCCATTGGTTCAAATCAGACAACGACAACGACGAGACCTTGTGCTTTCTGGATGCAGGGGTCAATTCATCGATTCCGTCATTATTAAGGTAAGACTGGAAAGCGGGGTTTTCTTTCTTTTCGGTAGACATTATAAAGTGTTAGGAGAACAAAGGCAGTGGGGCTCTAATGATATAAGCGGGGCAAACAAAAAATGTAGCAAGGGTATTTGATTGCTAGTAGTCAATGGTAGGAATTGACTGATATGTTATTTTTGATTTTTTAGAATCGAAAGATGTAATTTAGAGAGAAAAAAAAATCTTCTAGCTTTTTCTAAGTTCGAAACCAAAGTTACTCTGATGGGAACGACCCAAGTATATATACATAGGCAACCCCAAGCCTGGCGGTGGTGCTAGAACATACCACGCGCGGTATTGCGATCTATGTGCAGTTATGCATGAGCAACAGTAAGACAAGGCGGTCTGTTTTGAGACAATTTAATAGGAGTGCGAGCAAGAGAACAGCAATCGAATTCAATTTGCGAACAGGCCTTCGCCGCGGACAAAGGATTCCGAGAACCCAATCTTCTTGCTCTGAAGCTTTTGATTTAGCCAAGAACAATGGCGTAGACAATATCAGATAGAAATCTTTTCCATCTTCGCTGAACTTTTTTCCATCCAGGAAAGTTCTTTCAGCTGACGTCACAATGGTATATTAGTATGCACTAATCAAAAAGGGGAGGGCTCACTTTTTCTCAGCACCACAGGAGCAAACAAAATCCCGTTCCTAATTTTGCAATTTTTCTTGTTGTATCACTGTACTATGCCGTTTTGCTAGAACGGCTCTACCCAATTTGTGCGGTGCTGAGTGACGTAGCAATTGTGTCTCTCTTGCGTTCCGTTGAGAATTCCCTTACTCGGTAAGAAAAAAATTACGAATTGTGCCTGCGTGCATTTCTGGGTTGTATTTCGGAGTCCATTGTAATGGAATCCCGCGGATTTTGTGGCGTGCGTTTCAGACAAGTGCAAATTTTGTAGCACAGAAATAATTTTGGAAACTACTAACGAGTCATGTGTGCTAATGGCAAATTTGGAAGTTCAAATAATATATGTCGAAGAAGAAAAGCTGGGAAACGTAAATGAAGATGAAAAGAGGCGTTTTTAAGGTTTCAGGCGTAGTTCGACGGTCTCGCTCTACTGCGCACAAGAGTTGGCCACGTCATGAGACATTCGTACGGATTCACCACTGTGACGGCATTATGACGACACTGTGAAAACTCCGTGAAAACACTGCAATGGCAACTTCTAAAGCGCACCTTACAAACCTTATTGTAAATAAACTACTGGTTATTGTTCAAAGCAAGGAATATAATTCAAAATATGAGGCTATACAATAAAATAAAAAACATATGGGAATCTGAAATCGCTTACTCAATCCGCTTCTTGTTGAATCGTATAGGGTACTCGAGTACTCGAGCCCTGGTGCAAGACAGACTTTCTCAAGCTTGTGGGGATATATATTTTAGACCAAAGAATGTCGCCACACTTTCAAGTGGGCAAAAAATGCACTACTATACTAGAAAAAAAAAAAACAGGAACAGTATTAGGCAAGAAATCCGAAATCTCTCATTTTCTTCGAGTACTTTCATATTTTGGAAAGCAAATCGCTGCTTAATTCTTTTGCGAGTTATTGACCACGCTACATTCCTCGCCTCCCACAAAGGCCGAGGCCTCCAAGCCCGTGTAAATGTCGAGGGAATGTTAAGCACATCCAATTTATAGAACTAAGTATTTATTCTCATCAATTTCTTCTATTTATCTCTTGGGTTCATTAACACATTGATAGTATATAATGAATAATTAATGTCTTACTTTCCAAGATATTTCTAATATTAACCCAATTTCTACAACATTTTTCTGGCCGTGCCAAATCAATCGCGGGGCCCTGTCCTGGGAAATGTAGGATGTGGGTCCAGGCACCGCGACCACACTTCTGCCTTTGGATGTCTTAGTCCTGTCTGGTGGAATGGTGTATGATCCATACGCTTACTTAGGCCTTACCCCATCGATCAGGCCGAAATCCATGGCAACCCCAACACAGAAATCTATATCATTGTCACCATGGAAAATGAAAACCCGGTAATGGATTCTTTGGAGGAGCAAAATAATCTGATAGATCGCTTGGAAGATGAAATCATTGACCATCCATCGTCCACAACAGGCACTTGTCAGTTCTCAGATGAGTCGTTCCAGCACAAATTGAACGAGAGGGCAAACCAAATTCAGCAAGGCAGCGAGTGGTCTTCCTCGGATCCGAATGACCCTTATCCGGACCAAAGCTCAAATACAACATCCTACCAGTTTCTATATACCAAGCCAAACTTGGTGTACAAATACTCCGATCACGGAGACCTACCGCAAGAATTAGACCAATGGTTTGTCTCATCGGACTTTGCCTTAATTGGGCTAGAAGCATTGAAAAATACCCAATTTCCGAATATTGAACTAGATAACCCCCCTAGTATCTCGTCTGTTGATCTTGCGCAACCCTCGATATGGCTTGATCTGCTTGTTTACTTTGCACTTGGAACTTATGGTGATATGTCCAGTGGCTTGGATCATGTCACTAAAATTTCCCTAAATTGCAAGAAGCTTGTTGAACTGAAATCATTCTCTATCATAGTAAATTTGTTGGGCCATGCATTTGATCAAAACATCTCCATAATTCATCAAGCATCTGCCGGGTCTTTCACCAAGAGTTATTTGTCTAACCATTTCAAAATAATGACCATTGTCTACTTCTCGTTAAATGCCGCTCTAGTTTCAAAGGACATTCCCGAAATCCTTCTTCTGGTGTTAGATGATACTGATTTGCTTTCGAAAATTGTGAAGCTTTCCGAAGCATGGAAAATCAACCCAAACCCCAACTTGCGTATCCGCAATTGTCTATTACTTCATTGGAAGCTTATGCTTGTGGAATTTGGAAACTCTGAGCACCTTGAATTGGCCGACGAGTACCTTGTCAAAAAGTTTGACGTTAAAAACAAAGATCGGAAAAATAAAAAGAGTAAGGAATTGACATGCTCGCGGGTAGACTACTTTACTTTTGAAGAAGATCTTCATGATAAGTATCCTATGAAAAGGGAAGTCCCGGATGAATTTCCTCAGAAATTCAACTGGAATGAAAATGACGATTCCAGTAGTCTTTCAACGTTGCTTCTGGATCGGCTTTCCCTTTCCCAAGAGAAAGAAATATTTATGGCAACGAACCTTCACTCTAGTTCGCTTTCAAATCTCATTGACATCCCAAGAACAAACAAACTGCACTCTGTATATGGTGCGCTTCCAGGACATACTGTTCATATCGCCACCCCAGTTCCCTCTCCCCCAAAAACACCATCGGAGTTCATGTCGGGGGGCGAAAAGGTCAGAAAGCTGTACCACGTTAATCAGGGATTGCCTTTTATTTACCCCTTTGAAGATCAACATACAATACCGGAGGCAATTAGTGAAGCCTCCCAGTTAATCGAAAAGGGGATATATGAAAGTTATCTGGAAAAACGTATTTCCCGTGAACGTAACATTTTCCTTGCTAAAGAACGAGGTAATAGAGAAGAAAGTCATGTGGATGATGACATCAAAGAATCTCAAAACTTCACATTCGAAGGTGATGATCAGAGTAAATTCCAAAGTGTAACCCGTTCTTTGGACCGGGTCGAAAAATACTATCGAAAGATCTTGAAGCATTTGCGTGGGTTTGTTGATGTCTTGATGAGCGTCTTAAAGACAAGCAAAGTTGAAATCAGTTTGAGGGACCTTGAGAGAGAACTTGATCCTGAGTCTTCTTTTTCAGGTCGATTTGGAAGCGAAGATCACTCTGACAACAAAATATTTGGCATGATATATCATCAATTGGACATACTTCGAGCGAAGGAAACTACTTTGAAAGCTGTTTCAGCTATATTAATCCTCACGCTACGTTGGTTTAAGCTTAGTCATCCACTCAAAGCTTACTACTTCAGCTCCTTGCTCTTCGATGCTCGTTATCCAGGAGTGTTAGTCGAGTTTTTAGCTGACAGTTTTAACAACCCCGCATTACAAAACTTCTCTTCAGAGAACAAGGGTATACAACTTTATGATATTTTATCATCCCAAAACCGTCTTCTTAATCCTTCAATAAGTTTGCCACAACTTAGTTTCTTTAGATGTTGTCAAAGAAATCCAGAGTTTTGCGCTCAAAAGTTTGACTTGGTCAATAAAACGCCAATTGGAAAGCTTCCCTATAGGCTTGATGATTCGAATAAAAGCGTGATTAATATCACCGACTTCAACCATGATTTTTGTTTCATTTTAATAAACTTGTTGAACGTGACAAACAAGGTTCTTATCAAAAATATCCTGCAAAGAATCTTTGTGTTTAACGAATCAAAGCCAACAGACTTGCTCAAAATCATACTTCTCAACTACGTCAATGAGGAACTTCGCGATCCAATTCTTAAGATCTTCAAAAAGATTACGCCTTACCAAGGACGCAAGTGGAGGGCACTTAATATGGATGTGATCTCTCTTATCTTCTTACATATGAAGCTTTCTCTAAGGGATAATTGGTTGAGCGGAAAGGATTTGGAAAATGAATTCAAAGATTCTCTTGATCAGGAAATCTCCTTGCGCTCACTTTTGCAATTCTACAATGTGAGAAATTACCCCGAAGAAATGAAATCTTTGGGATATACACCCCATCCTTTTTTTCAGGATCATTGAATCGGGCTGCTTTTGATCCCGAGTCAACAATGGTGAAAAGAAGAAAGAGAAGCAATGAAAGAAAGTTACAACCAAAGTTTGATTCTGTAAAGTATTGGGGAATAATTGGGCATGGCTTCGCCGGCGAAAAAGGATTGAGATCTCAATCAATAAACAAAAGCCCACTCATAAAAAATCCAGAAATTAAAGATATAATTTCTGGGTTAATAAAAAAAATTATTACAATCAACATATTTATTCATTTACTTTGTTTTTATTCTCAAGTAGGCATTTTCTTGTATCTTTAAGAGAATCGGCTCCGGACGCACAGTTATAGTGGGGTCGTGCGAAGCACCAATAAAATTTTCGAGTATTTGCTACGTTCTCAGAAGGTGTGAGGCACCGTCAGCTTCTCCTCCACTAAGCAATCAAAATGGTTAAATTAACTCAAGTCGACGACGAAACCGCCACCAAATTCGAAAACACCGCACCAGCTGCTGGTACCCAAAATTACAGTGATTCCGAATCCGACTCGGAATCCGACTACGATGACGACTTCGACCTCGAAAACGAGACCTTATATGACAGAATCGTGGCCTTGAAGGACGTTGTTCCACCAACCCAAAGAACCCAGATTGTCAGTGCTGTTGAGAGTGCCAAGAGTCTTGCTTCTTCTGCATTCAGCAAAAGCGGTGCTTTGTTGTGGGGTGTGACCTCTTCTATCTTATTGTTGGGTGTTCCATTATCTTTGGCCATCTTGTCTGAGACCCAGTTGCAAGAGATGGAGAAAGAATTGACCTTGCAAAAATCTGCTCAGGAAGTTTTGGCACCAGGTTCCGAGGGAGCTTTCAACGGTGAGAAGACTGCCGCTTAAAGAGAAGGAGAGATTTGCACTCAAGAATGATTTGTATCATGCAATGATCTTGATTGTTACGCTGCAGCTGCAACAAGATATCACGTATTTCATGACTTGTACATATATAAATAAAGGGGATTCCCCGTTGTTGAGATATGATGACTTTATTCCGGCAAGATGTACAGTCCAAGCAATTTGCAGGTGAACCTGCCAAAAGAGAAATCTATAAAAGTAGATATTTGAATACTATCTTGCTCAGTAAAACTTAACAGCCAATCAATCCTTCTTGTGCTTGATGGACAAGGCGTAGATATCTAAGTACTCCGTGAACTCCAAGATGACCTCGGCAACAAACATCCCGTGGATACCCAAGGTTACGCCAGCTCCCATCCAAATGACGGCAGTGAGCGTACTGATTCTATCATATCCATAAACGGAGATCAAGTACTTAGCACTCACTAACTGAATGATAGGAATTGCCATAGGTACCTGCTTAAAAGGGAAGCTTTGAAGGGTCAAATGTGCAACGATGATACGCCCAACACAAAATGCTATACTAGATCCGATTGAGATCACAAGTGGGAATCCCAATTCATATTTGACTTCGGGGAAGGTGAACAAAAGTGCAAAGATGGAGGCGTAGTAGGCAAAGAATGGGATCAAACCTTTGTATGCTTCCGTAATCTTCTCGTTGGCAACTGCATCTGGCAATTTGCTCTTTGTCTTATAATACTTCGACACGTTCTTCATAGTAGAGGAGATGTTGAAGTACAACTGGCCTAATCCCAAGACCGATGACACGGCTGTGGTGTTGATATTGTAAACACCCAAGCCAAAGCCCAAGGATGATAAGTTCAATGTGAATAGGTCATACTTCCAGATACCAGGGCCAATGATTCCTGTCAAAATAAACAATAAGCAAAGGATCACAATACCTTCAACGGGACCACTGAACAGGGACAAATAGAGCGTGTGGGTATGATATTCTTCCCATGTAGAGGTGTAAAAGTTGCACACCGTAGCCAATTGTGCAATGAGCAATAAGTAGCCGAAACCCAACTGAAATACCGAAGCAAACACGATACAACTGAGCGTAGTATTGATAGCATCGATAGAGTGGTCGAAAAGCTCGCCCAATGGCCCACTTTGGCCGGTTCTTCTAGCATGACAACCGTCACATCCGTCAAAAGTTTGGTACATGAAAAGGCCAAAGGCGTAGAAGAAATAGCACCAGCGAGGCGAGTCGGCATTCAAATATGGATCATAGTAAAACACACATAAAAGATTGCCGATCACAAAAAATAAACCAAGGAGGGTAATGACATTTGGGGCCATGCTCATTGGAAAGACCATAACGAAAGAGTTCCACCATTTTTTCAAGACATAATATGAGATGAGAGAGTGATCCTCGGAAGAATACTTGTAGAGCTTCAAATTTGGAAGCTTATCTCTGGGAATGAAAATGCCCATTTTGGCCAAGAAGTAAAGGTCACGATGTGATTTTTTTTCTTGAGCACGGCTTTGCTTTTATTAGATTGTAATATTCGAGCAGAGAGCGTGTGCACGTGACCGCAACTACCGTGTACTGATCTGACGTTCAAGCTTTCGCAACTTTGAAGTAGGCCTGCGGCCTAGTTTGAAAGTGAAGACAAAAGATCGGAAGTGCGTCGGG
>JAJMIV010000506.1:0-10867 GCA_030563445.1 Metschnikowia gruessii
GTCTCTCAAACAGCCAACTTCGGGCATTGATTAATTGAATATGGAAGAAGAATAGGGGATTGGATGGCAAATGTGGAAATTCAAAAATAATAAAAAAAAAAAAAAAGAAAAGAAAAAAGAAAGAAAAAAGAAAAAAAAAAAACACAGAAAACCAAGGAGGTCCCGGCTTACTTAGCCAGAACTTGAATTCACTCAAGTAAATAGCTACATAGTAATAAACAAGGTCTCAACTTAATAAAACATTGCACTCTTATTTGCTCTTTTGCACCCAACGTGCTCGGCCAAAGCCTCACTGAAAACATCAGACTGCATTGGACACCATGGCCACCTTCCACACTGCCCACAGGTCTCTCAGATAGCAAGAGAAAATGGGCCATGGAAAAAATCGCAACGCCTATTTTCGCTGAAAACCAACAAGCCACAGAAACAGTCACAGAGTATTAAAAAAATATAAAAGTTCAACTTATATCATTCCCATCCATATATCATCAGTTTTCCCGAATTTCTTGTATTATTATCTTTCGTGCGAGTGTGGCCTCCGTGTCGCTAATAAAACCACTGGGGCCCTCCGATCGAGGCTCCGGAAAAGTCGCGCCCGTTCGGTAATGCGAGTCCGAAGCGTTCCATTATGAGGTACCATCTCGCACTAAGCACCTAGACCGTCTTCTGCTCCGTAAACACTTAGATCCATAATATGCTCAGAAGTTTTACTAGATCGGCCGCATTGGCCAGGAAATTCTCCTCGCATGCCACACTTCGCAATGCTCTGGTCTTCAGAATGCCTGCTATGTCGCCCACCATGACCGAAGGTGGAATTGTTGCTTGGAAGTTGAAGGCTGGAGAAGAATTCGCCTCGGGTGATGTCTTACTAGAGGTGGAGACCGACAAGGCCACCATTGATGTTGAGGCAACCGATGACGGAATCATGTGGGAGGTGTTGCTTCAGGACGGTGCCTCTGGTATTCCTGTTGGTAAGCCTATTGCTTTGTTGGCCGAGCCCGGAGATGATTTGTCGTCTTTGGAAAAGCCAAACTTGGAGGAAGAAGCTTCCAAGCCAGCCGAGCCAAAGAAGGAGGAGGCCCCAGCCAAGGAAGAAAAGGCCCCTGAATCCAAGGCCCCATCCAAAGCCTCTTCCGAGCTTATCGGTAAGGCCAACCCAGCCTTGAAGGTGACTCCAGCCGTGGAGATTTTGTTGCACAGAAATGGTATCTCGAACGAAGATGCCTTCTCCAAGATCCCTGCCTCGGGCCCTAAGGGTAGACTTTTGAAGGGTGACGTTTTGGCCTACTTGGGCGAAATCGAGTCCTCCGCAGTGTCCAAGGTTGCTGAATACATCAAGAACAAGGAACACTTGGACTTGTCCAACATCAAGATTGCTGCCCCACAAAAGGCTGCTGAGGCTTCCAAGGAGGCTCCAAAGGATGTTGCTGCAGCCCCAGCTGCCGTCGAGAAGCCTAAGCCTAAGAACATCTTGACCATCGAATTCACCTCGGAATTGGGTGAGGGTGTTTCCAAGGAAAAGTTCAAATTTGCCTTTGAGAGAGCATTGGAATCTGCCAAGAGACACACTTACGGCACCAGATTCCCCAACTACGCCAGATCCCCAATTGCCTCTGGCATTCACGAAGAGGATCTCTTTGACGACTTGCTCGTGGCCTCCGTATCGCAGGACAGATTCGAAGTCAACAACATCGCTTATAAGTTCATTGGTGGCAACGGTGCCAAGCCTGTGGCCGTGTCTGTGGACCCATTTGACGACCTCTTGGGATTGTCCAGCGGACCAAGCTCGAGCTTTGTTGAGGCCTCTGACTCTTTGTCTGCAGTAGTCAGTTTCCAGATCAAGTTTGATGCCAAGTTATCCGACTCCAAGGACTTCGTGGAGTTTTTCCAAGAGTCCTTGCTAAGTCAAATTCCTTCCAAGCAATTGATCATTCAACAATAGATTTGCCAATTGGTAGAACGGACAAATATCATAATATGAGTGATATGAGTCTGGTGGGAATATTCTCTCTTTGACGGTATCATCAATTTTATTATTTTTTCTGCTGCAAAATTCCCTTCAAAATATTACATTAGGCAGGGCAAAAATGACAATGGAATCATGGGTTCGCCCTACGAAGGACGTGTTTCATTGTGGGCCGAGAATGCCAACCCTGACGCCGCCCGACGTTGAAAGGGGGTAGCTAGCATCCAATTTAGAGATTCCTACAATAAACAAAAATGAAATTTAGCCGAATTTCGCTATCTCGATATACCACATCATATTAGGCTAGAACATCTAGTGAAAATTTCAGTGTTTTAAAGTTACTAATAGTTGTATTATAGAGGCTTAGAAAGTGCGGTTCCTACAAGATGGAGGGTCCTCTCGGCCCACTTTTGTTGCGTCCTTTGTATCCTCAAGAACCGTCTCAGACGCATCTTCGCCTTGTGCGGCATACAAGCCGCGGTCCTTCTTCCTTTTTTTTTTTTTTTGCCCGCGTATTTTTCTTTTGGGATTTTTTTTTTTTTTACTCCATCTTCCATTTTCCAAATCATCCATCACGACCCCAAAAGTCATACTGGATTCTGCTTAGAAGAAAACTTTCATCGAAAAAGCATTCTCGGATCCGGAATTTCAACCCCAGTGAAACTTTTTTTTTTTCCAAAAGCTCCTCTGGGATTTCTTGTGTGGACATTTTTGATCTCTTCCTATATTGTCATTATTATTATTTCCATTTCTCTGAGTATCTCCATACTTGATCATCTCCGATTTACACTTTCAAGCTAATACTCTTGGCCAAATCTGCTCATGAACGTGCCTTATACCTTCCCATCCAACAAATCAATGGGATCCATGGAGCAAACGTTTCCTGACGGAGCCTCTGAAAAAGGCAAGTCGTTCCCATTACAAATGTATGGTGCATCACCAACAAACAGTCCAAATCCCCTGGGATACAATTTGGGCACGCCTTCGCCACCGTTGACTGCTTTATCCTCGCGGAACTTGCCCTCTAATAACAACATGATGGGTCCTTCTCCGCTTACTATGCCACAGTATTCTCTGCAAAGCCCGCAGATGCAGCATCAACAGTCGGGCCACCCCAGTCAGGCCCAACAACTCCAACAACATCGACAAGCCATCCAGGCCAACCAAACGCAGCTGCAACTACAACAGCAACGCCAACAGCAACAGCAACAACACCAACATCAACAACATCAGCAACAGCTCCAACAACAGCATCAACATCACCAGCAACAGCACCAGAACCAACAACATCACCAGCAACAAACCCAGCAGCAACAACAGCAACAGCAACACGAAAACTCGAGACGGATGTCTCATCAACAAAACTTCGCGCAGTTTGACCAGCAACAAAAAGCTGCTTCTCTGCAAGCTTTCGACTTCCATGATACTGGTCTTGAAAGTCGCCATTACCAAGAAAACGGCCTTTCGAACCAGGGACATCAATCGGCAAATGGTAGCAAGGCCGTTCGGATGAACCATGATCGCGTGCACCAGTTGTCCCATCCCTACACAGCCCAAGATAACCTGGTTCAAGACCCGCAGCTTCGCCATCTCCACCACCACCAGACGCATCACCAGCAGCAGCAACCAGGTCAATTGCAACAATTGCAACAACTGCAACAACTGCAGCAGCAGCTCCAACAGCTCCAACAGAATAGGCTTCAACACCATATTCAACTTGAGCCACAAAGTCGCGGTGTTGCCAATGGTGTCATACACGATCCCCGGCTTCAGGGTGAGGTGCTCCAGGGACACAATGAATCAGTCATTCAACCTTCACATATACACGGACATCCACAGCTTTCACAGGCCATGCAGCCTCTTTCTGGTGGTATTCAGATGCAACGTGCGTCGCTCTCGTCAGGGTCTCAAAGCCCCTCCATTGGAATCGACGGAAACCCCAAATTGGGTGCGCAGACCTTGACCATAATCTCCAAGATGGTGGCTGCAACTGAAGAGGATGGCTACAAAAAGAAACGTGGAAGGCCAAAGAAGCTCATTCTCGACCCCACGACAAACCAATATATTGATTCGTCCCATGAGAATTTCAAAAAGCTCAACAAGCTTCTCAAGCAGAGCACAGATGTTACGGTTAAACAAGCTCAGTCACCTATGGAAAATGGTCTCAAATTTGATGCTTTAAACGATCAGGAGATGAAACAATTGCTTGATCTGAAAGATCGCAGAGGCCGTCCTAGAAAATTTCCTGTTGAGCAAACAGGTATCACAATCAAAGGTGTGCGCGTGAGCGGAACAATGAAGGGCAAGAGAAAGGAGATTTCTGTGTCACTTGATGCTTCCGATAAGATCCAGAAGAAGAAAAGAGGTAGGCCTAAGAGAGAAGTCGGAACTGTTGTTTAGATTTATGGGTTCTTATCTCCCGTGTGTATATTGAAGTAGTTCGCATTCAAGAAAAGTTTTTACGAACGGTATACTCGTAGAATGTATTACGTTAATGGTGTGTTTCTCGGGTGTTTTGGCGATGTCATACCGCGTGTTGCGTAGTGACAATATCTTGAGAAGGGTCAAAGTGAGCAAGTTAGGCCTGAGCCTAATTAAATAAATTGCTCAAAAATGAGACATACATAACAGAAAAAGGGAAAGGAAATGGCGTCAGCCAAGCATTTTATAAGCAATATATCTTATACCGGCTGTTAAGGCTATAACTTGACGGGTTTGGTAAGCAGTCGAAATGCTGTTGGTGTGGTGGTTATTGGTAAATCTCTTGAAAGTGGGTGCAAATAATAGTCTTATTGAATTATTGAACTGGCTTACAAATGACATTTTCCCTTTCCTTTAATTCGAAAACGCTTAATGGGACCTGAATCTTAAAACATACATGGCAACATGATAAATGTGAAAGGTCTGATAAAAAGAGTAGTTAACTCGAGGAGGGAACATTTCCACTTCCTCGGGTGCTAAGGCTACAGATATGCCGATCATTTTAAGTCCCGGAAAGAGGACTTCATCTTTAGGTTCTTTCTTTGAAACAAACACCGTTCTTGCTTCTGGTAATTAAAAAAGATATGACATCAATTCTCATTCATTTAAAACATGTGCAAGTTTCAAACAAGTATTGAGTGTTTCTCACACCTCGCAATGTTAGCTAGAACTAAAAAGAAGCTGCAAAATTCGCGTGCCCTAATTTTTCCCCACCAAAAAACCGTAAACCCGATTTTAGATTGTTTATATACACTCCTGCCGGTTTGAAAATACGTTTGTGTGTTTTTTTTTCCACGAAGACACGTCTTCCCCTCTTTTGTTTACTGTGGAATTTATTGATATAAAAGCCAAGAGCACCATTATAAACCTTGGCTCGTATTCAAAATATCATAATTCCCATTATTTTTATCATTCCCAGATGAAATTTATCGATGTTTCAATCTTACTAAACTCCTTTTATTCTGCTCAATGTATACACCCTAAAAAAGAAATTTTTGATAATTGGAGGGTTGGCCGAGTGGTCTAAGGCGGGAGACTTAAGATCTTCTGGACGATTGTCCGCGCGAGTTCGAACCTCGCATCCTTCATCAAATTTTTTTTTAACCTACAAGAGATCTCACCCACTGTTTTCGTTTATTTTTTGACACTAATTTAAACTATCAATAGTTTTTTTTGTCCACACGGTCATGTTTCTCGTGTGCGGGACTGAAGAAGTATAAACATCAGCGTGTGTGCGCTGTGTGCGCTTGCTGGCGCACGGACCCATTCTAGACCTGGAGTGCCAAGTAGGGCCCCGCGCTCGTTCTGCAAATGCTCTGCGGGTTGACCACCAGTGTTCCAGCATAGATTGTTTGTTCGAATCGCTCTGGTTATATATACACACATCAGGCGCACCAGGACCACGAGAATTTTCCTTTCAAAGTTCTGAAAAGCCCCGCCAGGAATTGTGATTCCAATTTCTAGTCATCGACAAACGTTCTTTTTTTTTGCTTTGTCACAGCCATACATGATGCGACCAATCAAAGTTCTGAGGGCCATAATTGGTACCAGTCTTCTGGAACCGGTCAAGTGCTCAGAGAACATGCAACTTGCCATCAACAGCTCCAACTATGTCACTTTAATCGAGCCCAAACTTCCGCTACTTCACCAATGCCTCGAGGCAGCAAATTCCGAGGGAACCTCTTTTGCTCTAGATTCTGGGGCATGTTTTGATGTTCGATCTGTATTCCATATAGAGAACTTGGAATCGTTGGGATTCCAGCTTTTCTCGAGAATTCTCATCAAAGATCGAGAGAGCATGTTTAATTTCGGCCGTATTTCCGAACCAATAATAGTGGGTCATGCGTGGTCTCCTGTGGAGGCATGTACACGTGATTGTTACTTGGGTGTGTTGCTCAACACTGGTGAAGTGATGGTATTGAAACGTGATTCATTGGATGCGAGTAACTACTCGTTGAAGTTTCGGAGTTTCACGGCTATCTTAGACCAAATGTCGCTACCGCAAAATAGACTCACTGTCGAAGGCGACATTGTTTTGACGGGAGACCAATTCCTGGAGTTGAAGGTGACTGATTTTCTGTTTGGAAAGGCTCACGATGGCTCTTTGATCATCAGCTTAGCTCATGAATCTGGTGACATTACTATTCATAGGCTTTCAGAGGGACTACCGTTGTTGCAACGAATCGGAACTGCTGGCTTGGTTGTCAAACTGCTTTGGTCTGACCTGTGTACTGAATTATACTATGTTCTCAGGGACAATTCTGTGTGGGGATGCAAGTTTGGCTCCAAATTGAGCCTTCTAGAGAGCCCCGTGAAAATCAAAGAGTCCTCTCGGTTTCTTGTTTCCCACCTAAAATTCCTTTCCTTATCCAAAAGCTTACTAGTGGCAGATGCTAAATCACTTTACTTGGCATCTATAGGCTCTCTGTGCGTCTCGGCAAATCTTCCTTACAACACTGTTATCGTCAACCTTTCAGTCATCGAGAACGAATCGTCTGTTTCTGTCTTCCTACCTTTCGAAAGCGGGCGCTTCAGTATTGCTAAAATTGACATACCATCCAAGACTATCGAAATCACTAAAGAGTCTCCTGGGTGGGAGTCCTTCTATAACCAAATATTGCACAAGTATCAAGTACTGCTTACAAAAGAGCAGAATAAAGCGCTGTCGAAGCCTTTTCAGCCTTTTCTTGCGGACCCTTGTGAAGGACAACTAATTCTCCATGGGTGTGTGCCAATGTTTTCCAATGGGCATATTGCGATCGTCTACAGCTTGACACCCAAAAACATAATCAGTCATACCATCAAGTCCCGAAGAGAATTCAGTGTAAGCTTTTTACCCGTGAGCTCTATATTCTCTCCTTACGAGGCAAAAATTAATACGGGAACTTCTTCACTCGCGTATTTGAGCTCCGTGATCCTCAGTGACAGCACCAGTATTCCAAAGATCAACAAGCAGGTCAAGGATGGAGATGAAGATTCTTTGAAGACGTTTGTGGAGCAGCTCAAGGAGTGGAAGCTTTCCAAGTTTGGAGACCCTTCATCTGTTGAATTGTCATTTACCCCGAATTCATTTCTTCAGGACAGTATCATAAAAAACTTTCGCGATAACCTTCAAATCGATGCGTTGCAAAAACACTTCCTACTTAATTTATCGCTCAAGAAATCATTGATGGCCCTAAAGTCAAACAATTCTAGACCATACGATGCTATCAATCAAGAACTTGTTGCTATTGCACGTGAGCAGGACATTATATCATCAAAGATTCGAACTCAATTGGCATCCATTGTGGTGGTTTGGGCCAGCAAACAATCCATTACAAGCTTTAACTCCACTCTTGACACTTTTCTTCTAAATACTTACCGTGTCGTCTTGTTGCATTCCAACATGACCCTTGGAGAGCTTCCCATCCCTGAGAGTGTCAAACTTACCATATCAACTGATCTCTGTACAGAGATGTTCGAGGTGTCAAAGCAGGAGGTCATCTCATCCCAATTTTTGAAAACAGTAACGTCTTCATCAAAACACAGTTGGCCTCGGTGTGATTTGACGCTACTTCCAATATTGGATTTGAACAATAAGATGGACGAACTTGAAAGTCATAATTATTTGTCTGCGAAAAGAGACGAATCTTATATCTTGGGTATCATATTTGAATGCCTAAACTATTGCATCTATACGGGTACGAGAACCTTTGACTTGAAAATTGGTGTCTAGATATATAATGCAGATGCTATGAAAATATGAATGATCCTGGAACTGGGTTGTAGCCCTCGTCGTTGGTAGCGAATGTACCTTTAAGAATGTTTTGCTCTTTCTCTTTGTTCCATACTAGTTGGGTCTGGTTCCAGTGCACTAATTGGCTCGCTTGGTCTGGAGGAGGATCTGAAACTTTGGTAATCAAATATGCAACAGAAGATTCTGCAAATCCATAGATCAAGAGTCCCACCCAAGGGAATGACCTAATGAGTAAGAAATAGCAAAGACCAAACCCAAATAAAACGCCTTCTCGAGCTTTGATCCATTGTTCCTTTTCCCTGTTTGTGAAACGAACTCTCGTGAAGTAAGGTAGTAAAAGATCGTGTACCATGCTACGAGACCCATAATATGTTGTAAGGAATGCCACTGCGTAGGGTTTAGGGATCATTTGAAGTATTCCAAAGACAACGACTGCCCTCTCTGTACCAATCTTGTCGTTGAGATTCTGAAATGAAATTAACCCAAGAACCACTGCACCTATATATGGAAGTTTGCTGAGTAGGAGCACCAGCACATTATAAGAGGTCTTTGTTAAGTGCCTCTTTACAAACAGAGAAAATTCCTGGGAGCTTGCATACCGCTTCTTTAAGTTCTGAAGAGTAGGAATCCCAGATGTGGAGTTCTCTTTAGTGTCCACAGATAGTTCCACTAGGTTCTGATGAAACTGTTGGGATTTCCGATCCGGGTGCTTTTCGAGATACACTGCATCAATAAATTCCAAACTGAGCAAAAAAAGCAAATCCAAATGCTCGTTGAAATAACGAGATGCAGAGATGGCAAATACACTGACATTGAGAACGTTGAATTGCAAGTATTTTAATGAAGTTGCGGCACTTTCAATAAACGACAGGTTAATGAAGAAACTGAGGAAATTCGCAAAGATTCGAAGGCATACTATTGGACTCCAGAGGATCAATTGGATAAGTATGGAATATTTGATTGCTGATAATGCCTGTGAATAGTAAGATGATCTGAATAAACTGGGGTTCTGTAGCGAACGGAATGCACCTAAAAGAGCCAATTGCAAGCCCCGCAAAATTGCAACAGTTGAAAATCCTGGCGGAGGATTGGACATGAATATTGGGGATGCCATTTGAACAGAGAGTGTGTTAACTTCTTTGTTTCAATATCTTTTTGGGTAGCTACTATTCAGTCGAATCGAGAATCACTTAGTGCAGAAACCATCATACGCAACTAAGTATTGCACGTGACCATATGTCTCAGAGCAACGCTTTTGGGTAATGCATGATGATGAGGTCATACGAGGTGACATGAGATGTCTCAATTGGCTATTTTAGTGCTTGCAACCCCAATTATTTAGATATTCTGTCAATTTATTAATGCAAAGAAAATTACTTATCCCAGGCTGGCACTAGTTTGAATTTAAGTCTGTTTAATTAGTTAGCTGATTTTTAATTATCCTTTTAATTTTGGTTTACAATGTTTATTATAGAAATTACATAAAAAATCAAAACATCACGGCAAAAATTTTAAATAATAGAATGAACATTTTTTTTTTGTTAGAGTTAAAAAAAGAAGAAAAGACTTTTGTATAAAATAAGAAGGAGACAATATCGAAGTAAAGATCAAGAAAGAACTTGGGGCCAGCACGTGATAAGAATCTGAAGTTACCTGATTGGAATTTACATCAGAGTCCAGCTCATTTGTACTTCATAAGGAACTCATTTAATTAATTATGTCCCTTGCAGGACAGCAAAAGGTACCCAAATAAAAGTGGAGAACTCAAAATAATATCACTGATTTGGGAAAGATTTGTGATCTGGTGGGGTATGCAATTGACTCCGTTGCCGGAATTGTATTTCCGCGCTGCACCTCGGAATTATAATTCCGGATTAGTTTCTGAGGCCATGATTTGCAAAGTATTAAAGCCACCTTGATCACAACAAGGAACATGTATTCTTATATTTTTTATCCCAAGTATTAACCTTCTAATTTAAGAAAATGGAAACATTGAACCAGACTTATTTGTTGAACAACACTTTACGTGAACCAGCAATTGCAAAGGACACTTTTTGCATCCAAAAGCCATCCATAACTACCTCCCTCATTGACGTGACAAATATCTTAGAGAAGCGAACCGAGTTGCCTTGCAGAATATTTTTTAAGAATGAATTTGAACAGCCTTCGGGAAGCTTTAAACTTCGTGGAATTGGACGTTTGATTCAGAAATCAATCCAGAATGCTACCAAATCAGGGTCACGCACAATCCACGTGTTAGCATCCAGTGGAGGTAATGCTGGCCTCGCTGCTGCCTATGCATCCAGGTTCTATAATCTTAAGTGTACTGTGGTTGTGCCCTTAATCACAATGCCACATGTGGTCGACAAACTCGTTCTGTTTGGAGCTAATGTGATTTTACATGGCGCCAATATTGGAGAAGCTGATATGCACGCACGCCAATTACGGGATGCTCACAAAGACGACGTCTATGTTATTTACTGCCACCCATTTGACAACCCTTTAATCTGGCAAGGTCATTCAGAAATCGTCGATGAGATATCAGACCAACTTTCAGAATCTGACTTCAACAAAGTGAAAGGTGTGGCTTGTTCTGTTGGTGGCGGTGGTCTCTACAATGGTATAATGTCTGGTTTGAAAGTGAACGGTTCTACTGCTGACTGTATTTTGGTGGAAACAAAGCA
>JAJMIV010000507.1:0-10846 GCA_030563445.1 Metschnikowia gruessii
TTGATAAAACCAAAACTGATGGAGTAATGGCTCGTTTAGAGTGAAACAAAAAAATTAAAATGCGACATTTTCGCATTCACGACCTAACAGGATTCTCGACCCGATTGGAATTACGTTATCTTGATTTATTATGGCAATATCTCCATTTATTATGGCCATTTCTTAATCTATTATTTTCATTTCTTAATAAAATATAATATCATTGAAAAAATTCATCGTTAGCTAAAGTACCCCATAATACAGTTAAATCTACCATAACTACCGCTCAGTATGTTCACAGTACATTACTTAGTCACTAAGTTCACTCACACCACGTCCACAAAAGTGAATATACACTAGATAATATTCCAAAAAATCCACGATTTCCAAATTTGGCGATTTCCCCACCTTCCATTTTTGTAAATGGCAAGAAATTCCCATTTTCATATTAAAAAAGATCGCTACGCTTAAGTTAGACTCCCATACTGATCCACTGAGACCACCACCAAAAACGCGGTCCATGCCAAGGCCCCAGTCGCGGCCCAAATATCCAGATTCGCCTCCACCTCTGGAAACGGCCCTCTCGCTACTTTTCTAGGAACATAGAATTGACAAAAGTCCCGGTTTTTATACTTTTTTACCCCTCAAAAAGGATAAACTTTTCCTCTTGTACCTAGAAAAGAAGGAATTTACACAAACTCAAACAAGTTCACAAGAATTCACATAAATTCACAAGAATTCACATACACTCACATACATTCACATACATTCCACCGTTATACTACACATCCATAACCACCTTCAAAACATACCATGTCTGCCGCCGAATTGAACCTCGTCAATAAAGTGGACCTCCGCTTGGCACTTGCAGAGTCCGAGGCCCAGTTGGAACAGTCGCTTGGCCTGTTTTTGCCGCCGTTGATCTTGAAACTCGCCAGTCCACATGCAGACGTCCGTCAGGCCGTTTTCAAGACCATTCAAAACGTGTTTCCTCGAATTACAGCCGCCAGATCCTTGCAATTACCCGTGGGGGTGTTGCTCGAACAAGCTAAACACCCGAATGTGCCTTTAGGCGCCGACGCGGGCTCCGTACGGCTCTATTCTCTCTTGTTCTTGTCCAAGGGCATTGAACGGCTCGATGCTGCCGCCCAAATGGCTTTGGTTGCGCCTGTGGTGCATGGAATCAGCACTGGGACCACCAGCGTGTGTGCTAGAATGTTCAGTATCCTTATAAAGTTGTTGGCGGCGTGGAAAACGCCGGAAAACGGGTCCCCTGAGCACGAAAACATGCGTGCCACTCTAGGCTTCGACAAGTCGCCCCAGGACGAGCATTTTCTCGCCCTAAAGATGGCCAAGTTCTTCATGCTCCAGCCCAGCACGTCCCCGCACCCCGTACAGTCGCCGGGGTTGAGTGTCGACGATACTGCGTTCTTTACTAGGGATGCTGGCGTCAGTTATAAGACGTACGAGGAAATCACCGAAACAAAGAAAAGACTCTTGGAATTCTCGCGGTCGGGCTTTTCAGATGATGCGTTGGCGTTGCCGCTTCTTGTGGCATCAACGGACTCCTTGAGCTCCATTGCTGAGTCCGCTTACGCGCGGTATAAGAAACTTACTGTAGACCTTGAATCCAACGACTTTGTGGACGCTTTGGTGGGTCTTTTCTTGGGCCAAGGCGCCGTGGTGCCGCCCGCCAAGTCCACGCTCCAGGAGCGGGTGTTGGCCGTGCTCTGCAAGAGCCAGACGATGGTTTTGCACGCGAAAATCGGCGAAATCTCCAACGTGGGCCTTCTGTCGGATTACGTCCGCTTGCGCCAGACCACCGTGGCG
This sequence comes from Metschnikowia gruessii, assembly GCA_030563445.1. Lineage (NCBI taxonomy): Eukaryota > Fungi > Ascomycota > Pichiomycetes > Serinales > Metschnikowiaceae > Metschnikowia > Metschnikowia gruessii. The sequence goes on from JAJMIV010000507.1 coordinate 1,810, forward strand.
TTTGTGCGCAAAGTCACCTCCGCATTGGATTCTGGCTCCCTGCAGACACAAATCGGCGACGAATTCAACGTGCTGGTGGCCTCCCGCCTCAAAGAGGGCATCATGTCTGAGGGCTGGCCCCAGATGGACCTGTCGCGCATTACTAACTTCCGTACTGCCATAGGACTGCGGGAACTCCAGTACGAAGCGTTGGGAGACGTTTTGCGCAACTCTCCGGGGCTCTGGATCAACGATTTGACATACTTAAAGTTCCTTTACGCGTCCTTGGAGGGCGAAACTGCTGACTTGGTCCCGGCACTTCAGGGCGTGCTCTCGGGGTTGACCATCCACCTCCCGAAACTCTCGGAAAGCTGCAAAAACGACCTCAAGGTGTTTTTGAAAGGATACTTACAGTCTTCGCGCCATTCCGCGAACCTATCCTCGTGTAAGTACCTTGCAGTGAAGCACGTGAACTGCACGTTCCCGTTTGAAGATCCTGAAGCAAGACTCTTGTGTATTCTTGCAACCGCCAAGGAAAACAACTTGGAAACACGTGAGGAGGCCGAACGCGGGCTCCACCCTTACCACTTTAACCTTCTCAGGGCCTCCAACACCACGGATTTCCGCTCTTCAAGAGAGTACTTGGGGCTCCAGTCGGAGGTCACGTTCCCGTCTTTTTCTGGTATGGTGGCGGTAATAAATGCAGCTCTTACGCATTCCCACGAGGCTCTCAGCTTTAATCGCACTTTGGGAAGGGCCATCAAATTCACCCTCAGTGTTTTGGTCATGCAAGCCATCAAGGGCAACTCCACCGTTGTTGTGGTGGATGAAGACTGGGACCGTAGATTGGACAAGGCGTTGGAAGTGGACGAGGATGTGCGGAGATTGGTTATTGGCGAGATCGCTCTTCTCTCAAATGCAGATACTGCCATGGACGCGTCGGAGGAGGCGATTCCGTCGGCGTTTCTTTCGTTTTTGAACCTCATCTTTGAAGGTTTCTATGGCCAGTTCTTCAAGGGTGCCGTTGATGCCACCGAACAAACGCATGGGCTGATTTTCGCGCTTCTTGTGTCTCTTTCTCCCCCTACTATCGTCGGGGCCCTTTCGCCAACCATTTCGTGCCAGGTCCAGATCCTTAAGGAGAGAATTCTTCCCCCGGGTGACTTACGGGACTTGTCCAAGACGTTGAGTATCATTGCCACGCACGAGGCAAACGACCTAAGTGTTGCATCCGACATTGTGGCGAGTTTTGCCCAAAATACTGCTTCTTCGAGCGAAAAGGAAAAGTACATTTCCGTCACGTCGCACATGTTGGCCAAACTCGCCTTGAGAAACAGAATCCAGGGCCTCAACCCCGACGTGTTCCTGCACTACCTTGGGGCCACCCACGAAGGTCTTCTGGACTCTCGTCTCTACGATACCTGTATCGATGGGTTGTCGCAGCTTGCCATTTTTGGTGTATTAGGGCCTCGGTTAACTTTGGGCGAGCCGGGCTCGTCTCACCTAAAACTGTTTATGGACACTGTCGAGCTGAAGCTCAAGTCTTTCCATGAAAACTCTGTTCTTGCGTTAAGTAAGCTCGCGTTGGCGTTGCCCTCCACGTATGATTCCACCAGTGCCGACTTATTGCCCATCGAACAGAGGATATTTGATGCCCACACGTCCAAGCAGATCGAATTCATCTTCACTTGTGGAGACGCTCTTCTGATATTGGCCGGCGGCTGGCTGTCGAAACTCCTCAAGCAAAACCTCGACATCCAGGGCCAGACCATTGAATATGTGCCTGTTTCCACCGGGCGTCTCGAGCCGATTTTGAACCACATTCTCCATGCCACCACACAAAGTAAGCCTGCTTTGCGCAGAGCAGGATGTGTTTGGCTCCTTGCCATAGTTCAGTACCTCCCAAATGACGGTGTTATCAGGGAAAGAGCAGCGGAGATCCACTCTGCGTTCATGAGGTTTTTGGTCGACAGAGACGAAATGGTGCAGGAAGCTGCTGCTCGAGGCCTCAGTATTGTGTACGATTTGGGCGACGCTGACCTAAAGGAGACGCTCGTGAAGGGCTTGTTGAGGTCATTCACCGACGCCAATGCCTCCAACACGTTGTCGGCAGGAAGTGTTGATCTCGAAACCAAGCTTTTCGATAAGGACGTGTTGAAGACCCACGACAGCTCGGTTTCCACGTATAAAGATGTGCTTACGTTGGCATCTGATGTTGGTGATCCCAGTTTGGTGTACAAGTTCATGTCGTTGGCCAAATCGAACGCACTTTGGTCGTCCAGAAGAGGAATGGCGTTTGGCCTCGGGTCCATCTTATCGAAATCGAGTCTTGACCAGATGCTCGCGCTGAACCCCAACTTGAGTCTCAGGTTGATCCCCAAGCTTTACCGGTACAAGTTCGACCCAAACCAAGGCGTGTCGCAGTCCATGAACGACATTTGGACCTCGTTGATCGGCGACACCCCCAAAGTTGTGAGCGAGTATTTTGATGCCATTTTGCTGGAGATCTTGAAGGGCATGGGCAACAAGGAGTGGAGAGTGCGTCAGGCCAGTACTGTTGCATTGAATAATCTCTTACAGACCCAACCGTTGGAAAAGTACGACGCCAAACTTGAGGACGTGTGGAACATGAGTTTCCGTTCCATGGACGACATCAAGGAGAGTGTGCGGAAGGAAGGCCACACGTTATCGAAAACGCTTGCCCGTATCTTGATCCGCTCCGCCGACTTGAACACCGGAAAGGTATCTGCGTCAAAAGCAACCGAGGTGCTAAATCATCTCATCCCAATGTTCATTGGCACCAAGGGTCTTCTCAGTGACGTCGAGGACGTGCGGTCTTTCGCGCTCGAGACCATCCTAAAGCTCTGTGATATTGGCGGAAGTGCCATCAAGCCGCATGTGCCTTCGCTTTTGTCGAATTTCATCGAGCTCATGTCCACGTTAGAGCCTGAAGTTATCAACTACTTGGTTCTCAATGCAGACAAGTATAATCTCGACAGCAACGACGTGGATGCCAAGCGTCTCCAGAGCCTTCGCCACTCGCCCATGATGGACGCCATCGAAAAGCTCATGAACCAGATCGACGAGCCCATGATGCCTGAAGTCTTGAGGCAGCTCAAACTGTCGGTGAAGAAATCCGTCGGCCTCCCCTCCAAAGTGTGCGGCAGTCGTGTTATCGTGAACCTTATCGCTAAGCAAAGCACGATAGCTGGTGCCTATGGCGATGCCTTCCTTACGCTTTGTGTGAGTCAACTCAAAGACCGTAATTTGACTGTTTCACAGTCGTACGCGGTGGCTGCTGGGAACTGCTGCAAAATTGCCAGTGTCAACGCTCTTGTCGACTACAGCAAGAAACTCGAGAAGATGTATATCGAAGGAGAGGACGCCAAGACGCGTAAACTTGCGGCCATTGCGTCCGAGGCTGTCAGTCGATACAGCGGTGCGGATAAATTCGAGCTTGTGGCGTCGGCGTTCTTGCCCATGGCGTTTATCGGAAAGCACGACAGCGATAAGGGTGTTAGTGCAGCTTTTGATAAAGAATGGGTGGAGTATTCCAGTGGCAACAATGCAATTAAGCTCTATTTCAAGGAGATCTTTGTCATTTGCGAAGAAAACATCCGGTCCAACGATTACAACGTGAGACAGACCATGGCAAGAACCATTGTTGATGTTTGCCAGTCAATCCAAACCCTCCTGCCCCAGGATGTTGCTCCGTTGTTCAACATGGTCTTGGAGGCCTGTAAAGGAAAGTCCTGGGACGGAAAGGAGCTCGTTTTTGAGGCCTTGGTCATGATCTCGACCAAAAACGCAGACTTTTTGCTTGCTGACGAGCTGCTCATGGACCAGGTCGTCCATACCATCCAGATCGAGCAAAAACGGAGAAACAAGACATACCAACTGCGTGTTATTCTCAGTGTGGGTAAGTTCATCAAAACGTTCCCTCAACAAAGAGACCTTGTGGAGTCGTACTCGGAAATTGTTCGTTCGATATTGACGGACGACTATTTGGAAGATTCTGACATCATCAATGAAGCGTCGCCTTCAGCCATTGAGGAATTCTACCTTTCGTACATCCGCAGTGTTGTTGAAGCATTTGCACCCGATGTGTTTGACGAAGACCTCTTTTCGTTGGCACTGGAATTGATGAAGAACTTCAAAGCGAGTGGCCATGAATTGACGTGGAAAACGTGTTTCTCGTTCAACGAGAATTACCAACTTTTGTTGAATTCGTGGAAATCTGCTTCGTTTAGCGAGAAGCAGTTACTGGCACTAGCAAGCGAGCTTTCGCTTTTGGTCGATTTCAAGGACATGTACAAACTTGAAAAGAATGCGGTGATTTTCGCCAGAAACGCAAAACTTGCGTTGGATCTTTTCAAGAAACATCATGTTGCCGAAAAGGGAAGATATCTTGTGGAGTCTGTTGAGACATTGTTGCAGACAAACGTGTCCAGTGTTGTGAGAAATGAGTTAGAGATCGCCCTCGCGTGAGGGTGTTTACATAGTTACATGCATTCGCATCTAAAAGGTGTATTAAATTTTGCTATACATATGAAGAAGAGAAAGTTTCTTTTACTTAAAGCTTACCGCCTCTCAATCTAAGGACCAAGTGTAAAGTGGACTCTTTCTGGATGTTGTAGTCGGACAAGGTTCTGCCGTCTTCCAATTGTTTACCAGCGAAAATCAATCTTTGCTGGTCAGGTGGGATACCTTCTTTGTCTTGGATTTTGGACTTAACGTTGTCGATAGTGTCAGAGGACTCAACCTCAAGAGTGATGGTCTTACCAGTCAAGGTCTTGACGAAGATTTGCATACCACCTCTCAATCTGAGAACCAAGTGCAAGGTGGACTCTTTCTGGATGTTGTAGTCGGACAATGTTCTGCCGTCTTCCAATTGCTTACCAGCGAAAATCAATCTCTGCTGATCAGGTGGAATTCCCTCCTTGTCTTGGATCTTAGATTTGACATTGTCGATAGTGTCAGAGGACTCAACCTCAAGAGTGATGGTCTTACCGGTCAAGGTCTTGACGAAGATTTGCATACCACCTCTCAATCTAAGGACCAAGTGTAAAGTAGATTCTTTCTGGATGTTGTAATCGGACAAGGTTCTGCCGTCTTCCAATTGTTTACCAGCGAAAATCAATCTTTGCTGATCAGGAGGAATTCCCTCCTTGTCTTGAATCTTAGACTTAACATTGTCAATGGTGTCAGAGGACTCGACCTCAAGCGTGATAGTTTTTCCTGTCAAAGTTTTAACGAAGATTTGCATTTTTAGTAGTGTTGTGGTTGTAGTGGGCGGCAAGTGGGTGGCGGCAATCAAACACTTATATAGGGCAAATAGGGGGTGCGGGCGCCGCACGTGACCCCACAAAGTTAAGTCACGCAGGAGCCAAAAAGCAATTAATAACTTCCCAAACCGGCCACGCGCGAGCCGCATGGGATCTCATGTGGCAAAAAGGTAAAAAAAAAGCAAACCCGCCCGTTCGGTTGATTTTCGGCGTGTTTCACATTATTGCTGGTATTATGTTTGGTGTCATAGAGTCGAAACACAATCACTTTTTTTCTTGACTAGATTACAACTCAATGTGTGGGCCAGCCGTTCACGTGACGATGCCGTTCGAGAACTTTCTTGAATTCCGCCTTTGCGATAACCGTGCGGAGTAGTGCAGTAAGAACTTCCCGAACTCAGCCGCTTGCCCCTGAGACAGCGTGACATTTCAGAACAATAAACTGAAGCTTTCAACTGTATGTCCATTCACAAGATTATTGAAGAATGTATCATTTTTCGGGTACAAATAGAAAGAAAGAAAGTTAATTGTTGATCACTTTGAAAGAAAAGGGAAGAATTGAAAGAAAAAAAGTGAAGGAAAAAAAGGTTACTTCCCAGCGGGTAAGGTGGGGATTTACGACCCTTTTTTTACAGCCACTTTTGTTTTGGCTGGGCTTTATTTTTTACAGCGCCTTTTTTCCCGTTTTACAGCCTCTTTTTTTTTTACTTTTTCCTGCGCTTGTGGTTATCGCGTGGTGCGGGCAGAATCTTCAAACAAGCCGCACACAGGCCGAATGTGGGGAGGGGACTCGGGAGTCTCGGCAATGTCGAATATGCGATATCTGATGATGAATATTGGTATTAAACGGAAATAAAGGTCGGGCAAATGATTGAATTTTGTTGAATTTTTGTTGACTAACTTTGTTTAATTTTTCGTTGACCAACTTTAATTTTTCGTTGACTAATTTTGTTGATTGTTTCAAATGACGGGGCCGAGGCCTTGGATGAAAGCTACCTTCCAATATTAGTTCAACCTATTTGACTAGTGCCGTACGCTATAAATTAGCACGGTGTTATTTCCCAAAAAATGCATGCTGATATTCTGAACAGTGTTTCTTCCCATGCATGAAGATCCAACAAAATTAAATGAAATTTACTGAAATGAAATTAATTTGATTAAAGGGGTTATCAAAGCACTGACACGTTGACTTTTCCGTTGGCATTGCTGGATTATTAGAGCTTGACTTTTCCATTGAAATTGCTGGATTATTAGAGCTTCACTTTTCCGTTGACATTGCTGCATTATTGGTACTCGACTTCCCCGTGACAGTGTTGTATTATTGGTGCTTGACTGGCTATCTCAATTGAGAGACGACGATTGTCGCTTATGGAACAAAATTCTTCTTTTGGGGCATCCTTTGAGGCATCCTCCTCTAGAAATAGCTCTTGTTAAAGTGAGCTCACTTCTCGCGCTTAATCCCGGGCCTCAAGTCTAACCTCATTTGGTCGAGCGACTGCCTGGCTGTCCTCAACTCACTGTCGCTTTCACAGTACCTTACGATGAGTTCCACTTTCAGATAAATAGCCATGCATGTTTTGGGGTGGAAGGAAAGGTGGCCAATGGGACATATCAAATTACTGTATTCTTGCTTCACCCATAGAAGAAACGCATGTGACCCATTTTGGCATAGGTGCACGATCACGGTCAAACATTTCAACACGCCAAGTTGTTTGCGGTATTCGCCGGAATCGGTGAGAAAAGACGGATCGACCGTAGATGACCGTTGTACGTTTAGTGGGCGTCGATGGTAGCCTGTGTTCAAGCTGGAGACCGAATACAGTCTTTTGGGGGATTCTGCGTTTTTGATTAGTTTGCGCAACTTCTTCTGGAGGTTCAGGGTAATGGTTGCGAGCGCCTTTCGGTCGTGGGTGAGCACGGCCAAGTCAAGGAGCTCTGTATTGTATGGGCCAAGGGGCTCATCGTTAATTGCTATAATGTGGTTAGAATATGGGGGATGTTTTCATTTCAAGATCTCATGGACAAACAAAATCGGCTTGAAACATACCTGTACGAATTTTCAGCTCGGTGGAACTACTGCTTCTCAAGAAGTCCAACATAGAGTGCGCAAATGTGTCTCGGGAGAGTGAGAGTATCGAAAGCTTGGAGTAAAAGCCATTAAAGAAGGCAAATAACAGAGGAAAGAAACTTGGGGAATTTCAAAGAAACTAGATGGGGAATTTGAAAGAAACTAAAGGGTGAATTTCAAAGAAACTAAAGGGTGAATTTCAAAAGAAACGCGACTGTTTCCACGCTACACGAAGAAGTGTAACCTGGGGCATTGTCTTCTTATTTAGGCCGGATTCAGCATACCAAGGAATACCCTGTCATGTGTGCACGATGTGGAAATCACCTCTCGGGTCGGCTTCATTTGCCGAGTGAGAAATCCCGCTGGTTGCGGAAACCGGAACGTCAACGTATCGCACGCGGACTTACGCAATCACTAGTTTTATTCAAGTGTACGACTCGGCAACAAGTGAGAGCGTTCAGAAGTTGAATTCATTGAAATATCATCAAATTCCGTGGTTTGGTGGTTTACTAATTTTTCAGAAATGTCTCGGGAAAATGTCTCGGTGGTTTTCTCGGCTTGAACATGTGATTTTCCGGGCCGACTTTTGTGCGAGGGTGCGAGAGCCTGTGTATCAGTGTCCTGTGTATCAGTGTCCACTGCGGACGTTGACGGGAAAGAACCCGAGGATAAACATGGTCCTGCAAATGAGGGCTGTAAAGTTTACTGAAAGGAATGACACAAATAAGGTTGGGATTGTTTATTCTTGTCTCAAAAAGGAAGGCGTTGGAATTGTCTTGATAATTGCGATGCAAAATTTGATGCAAAATGAAAATGAAAATGAAAATGAAAATGAAAAAGAAAATGAAAATGAAAATGAAAATGAAAATGAAAATGAGAAAATTCAAAATGAATGAGTTCTGCGTGGCTCTCTGTGTTGGTGAGCAAATTACTGATTCCGAAGTTTCCGAGGATTGCCATTGCAAAAATTTAGGCCCTGCCTGATGTCCGCGAAGCCCAGGTGATTAACAGGAGTATAGCCTCGGACGACCCCAAAGAATACTGTTTGTTGAAAATACCCAATGAAGAAAATTTAAACTGAATTTGAGACTTTGAAGAATTGGGGACCAAGAAAATGTGAAGTTTTGGAAGTTTTGGAAATTTAATGGTTTATCAAAAGCTCCGAGATTACTACTTTTGGAGAACCAGAAAGAGATCCAAGGAAAATTATTCAATTTCTGTTCAATGCTTTAGGTGAAAATATTACGAGGCGCTTCAAAATTCCAAAACACAATGGAAAGGGGAAAAAGTGCCACACTGAAATTCTCTACACAGAGCACAACTTTGAAAATCGAATTACTGATATTCAATTGTTACGCTGGGTATTCATCGAAACCATCTTTTCTGAAGCAGGAAACAGGAAGCACGTTGATACCTTGGATTGCCGTTGGATTGCGCACCCGTGCATCCTGTGCATTCTTAGTAAATAGTGTCCCTTTACTTTTCGCAGCACAGTCCCCTGGGCCAGTGAATCGCGTAATTTTGAGATTTTTTTTTTTTTCGCTGTGTTAGCGTATTACGGTAACGTTTTGCGTAATGAAAATTACGCAAAACACTACGTTTACGTGGGGCTCCCACCAAGGATTGCGTAACGTTTTGCGTAATTCGCTACGTTTGCGTAACAATGCTTTTTAAAAAACAATAGAAGTCATTTGGTGCCGCGTGT
>JAJMIV010000508.1:0-10842 GCA_030563445.1 Metschnikowia gruessii
TTCCACCAGAACTTCGTGCATCCACAATCATTATAAAGATGACTCTGAATATGTTTCAGATTCACCTCTTCTAAGCAAAGGTGACATCTAAATCCCGCGTAGACGGCGACTTTCCGGGCTAGATCTTGCCGCAATGACCCAATGCACCCTTCAAGTTGTGACATTTCTCAATACTATTCTACACAAAGTTCTTAAACGCCCTTATTTAGGCTTGGTGGTTGGTTCATTGGTGTTGAATAAGATACAAGAGCCATATGAGAGTGGTTTCAACTTCAAAAAAGTCTTTTTCAACATGGCAACCCCTCGTACCTTCGTTCTGTGCCTTGGAAACGGCCCCTATTAGTTTTCACACACAGAAGCCTTTATGGCCAAGCTGGTAAGGCACCTCACTAGTAATGAGGAGATCCTCAGTTCAAATCTGAGTGAAGGCATTCATTTTTTGTTTTTGTTCATTGGAATAACTCCAAATGGTAAATCAAGAACAGAGCGAATTTTTTTCTTTGGTGATATTTAAGCTTTCTTCTTTGGCGGGGTTCCCAATGCCCGCGGACGCTTTGACATAATAAGCGGGTCTTTTAGAATTCCCATCTTTAAAAAAGCTTTATACACTGCTATTCTTGTCGGAAGGAGGTTTCCACTAGTGGTGCTTTATTTTCTGATCTGGCCGCTTCGTTCACTTAAGATGACCAATAGATTTGAGTCCAGCCATTTTGAGTGAATCTGCCCGTTTTATTGTCTCATATACTTGAAGATTTGTCCTCAAATTATTTAGTATAATTGATATTAAAAAGTCCGCTTCTTTGAAGGCTAAGACCCTTTTGGTGTTTACGGACTGGAATAATATGCTTTGGTGATCTGGCTAGTAGCACCCAGAAATACATTCATGAGAGGCTTAAGCTGATGTAATATAGTTATATTGAACCAGTGTTGAACAACACTAGGGAAGCGCGAAATTTAGCGACCAATGTTTTGAGCTATATTATATTTACGGTTTACTAGATGTCGATTCTGATTCGGGATTAACTTTACTAAAAAACTCCTAAAATATCGATTCGATAAATGTAAAGGGACTAGGCGACTACAAAAAGAACGATAGGGGCAATATATAGCTCAATTTCGGTCATCAGGCTCTCTTTCTATTCTTGACTTTTATGAGACCCAGGAAAGCTCGTATCCTTCCATTTTTCGGATGGCGAAAGATTTCTTATCTATGATGCCAATGTCCGCACCTTCTGAGTCTTTATTTTCTCGGGTAAAGAACATAGTCCTGGATAAGCGAAAGAGACTCGGTCCGAGTACGATCAGAACTTTGATCATTCTCAAGACAAGAGGTTTACCCAGAGACAAAAAAAGCACTTCCTGAAACTCTTCCTCGAAACACTTGGCGTTGTTGCTTCGCTTGCGAAGGCTGGGTCTGTGTATGACATGGGAACACCTACTAGAAAGCACTGTGTCATCTTGGCCTTTTTGTTTTTCAACCGCCCGTTGAGACGATCAGCTCACTTCTGTAGTGCTTCTACAATAAAATTAATCACTCAGTTATTTGAAAGTACTGCTGCGGCCAAGCCTAAGGTGGCACCAACTATCAAAGCTGATTTTACCTTTACCGCGAGAAAAAGAGGCATATATAATTGATGATAAATAGGTAGTATTTTTCAGGTAAATTTTGGTATTTGAAAATCTCAAAGCTCAAGTGATACTTTGGAATAATAAACAATTATTTACATGACGTGCAAGTGGGGAATGGTCAGGGTGGAGTAACAACTGCTAATACCAGTGAGGTCCAAGGCTCTGGAGAAGTGAGCGAGATTGAGTGGGTATTGATCTCAAGCGCGGATGAAGAAGAGACTTGATTTTTTAAGTCTAGTTACTTGAAGTATTTTTGTTTATATTTTAATTCTTTTTTGTGTTTTTGTTGAAAGAGGCCCAGAAGAGAACTTTACTGGAGTTAGTGTACTGCTTGAGCGTTTTAAATAGAGATGGTATATCTTACGTTACCTTTGGTTGTTCCAATAGTGAAGGTCACAAACAGCTGGTATACACCGGTAACCTCAAGAGAATTGGGTATATACTCCAGGTATACTTCTATACAACGAAGATGAAGAATTTGAATTGTGGAAAAGTTTATTAGAAAGAGTCAGGTAGCCCACAAGTACCTGAATGGCAAAAGCAGTACTTGTTGATATACAAGTACATCCAATCTACAGTTTTATATATTCCGCAGAACTTTGAAATGATCCATTAGCCGGTAGTTCATGCCCTTCAAATGATCTAAAGCCGAATAAATGAACATAATCAATTAATGGGATCGCACCTTTAGATGAGTGAAAGCCATATTTTGATAAAATTCTTTATCTCGCTTGTCAGAGTGCCCGCTAATTAAGGAAAAAGGACGATTTAGATACCTGACTAAAGCTTAAAGCGTGTAATCTGCAAATGATGGTATCAGTGCGGTACAATATCCAAAAATATACTTGTACGCAGAGGGGCTTTCTAGAGGCCGACCAGCTCCACCACTGGCTTTCAAACAACAAAACGAGAATATATATTTTTTAGTTCGATACTAGTGCAACTAAATATGGATATCTGCAAAATTTTCAAAGATATATTTTGTAGTGAAAAACGTAGTCAATATATCCACGCCAATCAAAACTGCACTCAACGATGTTTGTTGACAAAAATGTAATTTACCATGCATGTTGAGAGTTATTAAACGGTGTTATACTTATTTTGATGTTTGACAGTCAAAAATTGATTATACCCACATAATTTAAGGCCATAGAATTCAACACACATCCCTGATTTAGAAATCACTACATTATTTGGATTGATGACATTTTGCAAGCACGAAATATTCCAATGAATTCTCGCCATATTCACCTTTGGGACTCCAAGTTAAGAAAACGCATGCTCAACTTAACAGTAAAAGCAGTATATATTCACCAGAGGAAATATTTTGAGATTCTTCACGATATATTATAATATCGGTCATAAGATAATAGTAACATCGCAAAAAAATATTTTCAATAGTTAAAGTATCACATTTTTTTGAATTATTAATCTAGTTAAATACATCCTAACTAACAACACTAACTAAATCATAAAATATACCTATTAATACATAATCATTATTGTATAATGATATTGCTGTACTTGAGAAGAATATTATTAATTATAATATACTTTTAACAGGTATTAATATATAATAGACTTGAGATTCCGCTAAATAAATTCAGAAATTTGTAACATTTTTAAACTCACCTTTTACTTAATCTTGCCCCACCCTGGGGCCACTGGCCTGAAGGTGCGCGTGGTTTGACCTTTCTCGTGCCGTACATGGCTCAAAGCCTCACAGTCAAAATCACAATTCACTATAACTATATTCTTTTTTTTTTTACCACCACAAATAACTGCCGCTTCTTTCTCGAAAAAGCATTATCATATAAGGGTGTGGAAAGAAAAAACAAATTCTCTCTGGCTACCACAAAGCTTTTGTTTACAAAAACTTAACCTGTGCCAATCACGTCTTCGCTCCATCTCAGGTTCTCTAATACTGGACCAAAAACAGAAAACAACCCCAAGGTATTTCCACCAAAACTCGCTAAATCTCGAATTGAGTTTTTCCAGGACAATCAATTTATGAATAATTCCATCTAATCAACCGCTCAGCCAAAAATACACCCCCGAACATACCCAAAATCGGACAGTCACCCACGCAAAATGGATAAAACTCATGCTGCCAAGTATCCCATGGATATTCCCCATGTAACCGCCGTGGAGTTGCCGCTCAACGTGAAAAACACAAAAAGAGCCATTTCCATGCTTGGCGGAAAAGAACGGATCCGTATGGCCATCAATTCGCAGTACCGGCCGCTGCCTATTCAAGTATCCAGTCACTCGGTGGATGAACGCAATTTGGAGTTGCGTTTACGCAAAGATCCGTTCCACCACCCCGTGCAAGCGACCGTAAATCGACGCGAAAAGGTGTTGGTAAAGGTAAGTGTGCCAAAAAAGTCGCTTCCCGCGGACTATTACGATGATCCTAGCAAGTATACTATCCGAGAACTTATCGAGCGAAACAAGCTCATGGATGGCGCCCCTCATACGGTGGAACCCATCTCGATCGTCAACAAAAACTACAATTTTCGAGGAATGGCCGATTTCCAGATGTCCACCAAGAACAACGACACTGTACAAAGCTTCAACCGGGATGTTTTGAACAGCGAAAAGTTTGAGAATACGCGGGACTTCTACATGAACAAACTTTCAGTCAAAGACGAGTACAAAAACACGGAAATCTACGAAAACAAGAACCACCACCTAATCCCGCCGCCGCATTTCAGCGGGGTGCGTTTTCCTTTTGACTACAAGTACAAAAAGAGTCCGTTTACCGTGGCCATCCGCGATGAAAACGGTGACGTCAAGGTGGTGATGAAATCCGACAGTAAAAAGTTATTTACAAACACCGTGGACTACCACAAAGGCACGATTCCCGAACGCGCGTTACCGGAGATCGTGGCCAAGTATAACTGGCTTGTCAGCACGGACTTGACCCTTGAGTATGCTGACAAAAAACTCTTTGAATGTGTGCAATACCTCCAAAAGATCTTTGACGTCAAACCCATCTGGCTCCGTAAACTGTTGATCGACGTGGTTCCCGAGCGGCTAAAACTGGCCGTGAAGGAGGCGTTGCCTTATGTGTCGTACTGTTACAAAAACGGGCCCTGGAGATTTTGCAATGTGCGCCTTGGCCTTGACCCCACCAGCGATAAATCCTACTGGATGTTCCAGAGCGAGTACTTCCGGCTTCGTGGGGTCAGCCCCAAGGCTCCATCCGAGGACAAATTGCGCAAAGTCACCCCGCACACCATTGCCAAGTTCCACCCGGAAAGCGAGATCCAGGTTTCTGAGCACTTGCTTTTCACAGGGTCCAAGCTCCCGGCCACCATCAACTTCCAACTCGGCGATATTTTGGACCACGATATCCAGCGCGTAATCGAGGAGGCCCAGACCAAAGGCCCCGGCCGTTTTTTCAGAGACTCGCCCGACCCCCAAGATGGTTGGATCTGTAAGCAGATGATGGATACCATCCGTGGTCTTGTGAGGTATAACTTGCGCCGTTTGCAGCACGAGGAGCCCATTGAGGCGAGTCAAATTGCGAAGATTATTGACACTGACTATACTCTTAAGGAAGACGCGAAAGTGGGTCAAATCAATGGGGATAGTGCTAACGGTACCAACGGCAAGGACGACGAGGATGATGAAATATTGCCTGCACCGGAAGAAGACGAGGAAGAAGATGAAGATGACGAAGATGAAGCACCCAATGAAAACATTGCTGTTAATGTGGAAGATGTGGAGGGAGATGAAGAACCGACTGCTGTGGGGCACTTTGACGGGCTGGTTCCTACTGTTAGTGAGGACTACGTGATGAACCGTGTGAAGCAGGTGGACGAGAAAACTGCTGCCAAATTGCTTGCCCTTGTAGGGTTGATCAAGCAGGATGCCCTCACTCAGGGGTGATTCCAATATGAAAACAAATAAGAGTGGGTCATTCAAGAAGAAGTGGATCATTGAATAAAAGTACGGCGTCAAATGGTAAAGTCATTCCACTGTATTACCATGTGCGAGATTTGTGTGATGAGGATTTTGGTTGTTGACCCCGTCAGGTAATATTCAGGAATCATAAGGGTAAAAGGTGATGATGGTGATAAACATTCTGAGGTCTTTTAAAGAACAAAGAAAGGTGGCATCAGAAGCCCCAGAATTCTAATAAAAGGCTGTATTAACGCACCCTGAGCACCAAAAATTGCACGTGGCTAATATTCTTAACCAATGGGGTTCCTTTTGTTTACTGCTCGATATTCTATTCTGTCTACCCCATCATATGAAAACGCCATAAAAAATATTCAAAAAAACGTGCCAACTGCCATAGCGCGCAACTATGTTTTACAACTCTGATTCAGTGCTTAATAAGATTTTGGTGAATGTATTTTTTAATATTCTTTCTAGTATTATATTGTTACTGGTACATTTATTATTTCAAGCAATAACTAATCTTCTCATTAAATTTGACTTTACCACCATTTTCATGACCATTGCATAATGTTGACTGTGACCCGGTGTCGCCAGTGTCCCACATCAGATAAAGAAGTTTTGAGTGTCTTTTTCGTCGCCTTGTTGATTAAGGTCCCAAATATTTGGACTTTTGCATTAATTTTCTGGCCCTAGATTCAACCGACTTCCACTTCAGAGATATTGCATTTTCCCCAAAAACCATAGAACATCGGCTGACCCGCAAGATATATTCCTCCCCCAAAATCTGTTCCACCTTGCTTATAAAGAGCAAGACCAAAAAGTATTTGTATTAAACACGCTGGCTATTGAAATGAGAATAATACAACTGCCTGACTTTTTTATGTGTCCTACTACTTTTCTACAAGTAAGACAGATCAATTCTTCACTCGCGTTTAATTTGTGTGAAGAAACAATATTGATTCAAGGGTTAGAATTATTCCGTTTCTATCGATACTAATAAGCAACAATCGTAACTCCGCGGTTCTACGCAGCCACCCCTATATTATTCCAGGTAATCCAAGTGGCAGTCTCAAGTTCGGGATGAAAACAACGCAATACTGTGAAAACCTCCATCAATGCACCATCTAGTAACAATAATATAAGTACCAATATTATTTAAAATATCCAGAATCATACCCCATTACCAATATGAAACTGGAGTACTACTTCCAAAGGTTTAACCATATTTATACTCTTTATTATATCACTAATAGTCTCAATATCAATTAATACGCGCAGTAAAAGTTGACAACACTGTTCTGACCAGTGATGTTATTTATGCTAAATTTAACTATTTGAAAGAGTTTTACTATAGATATTTCCGGGTGGTAATAATTTTTAGTTGTGAATATCAAAATATTTCTTGTCGTGAAGGGAGTTTAAGCTTGCCCCGAAACATTGGTCTACCCAGGCGCATTGCACTAGGCTCTAGCCAATGATGTCATATAATGGCAGCGTTACTACATGTGCACAAGGTTTAGCAGGAGATTCTCTCTTAATATCGAAATCTTAAAAATTCTATCTTGACTTTTTATGGCAAAAATCTTTACACGAATTTTACTGTATCATTAGGCAGATGTCAAGGTAGTTTCGTTGTCGCACAAATGAGGCATGTGTTAGTGGGCTTATGCCATAATCTTCAAGATTTCAAATCTCGGAAATCTTCCACCTCCCAAATTTTCTCGTGATCCTCGTCATTCTAGAAATTCCTCTATAGTGGTAGTATTTCTCAGTATGAATCTCACG
Source organism: Metschnikowia gruessii (assembly GCA_030563445.1). Lineage (NCBI taxonomy): Eukaryota > Fungi > Ascomycota > Pichiomycetes > Serinales > Metschnikowiaceae > Metschnikowia > Metschnikowia gruessii. The sequence goes on from JAJMIV010000508.1 coordinate 7,324, forward strand.
GCTGTTGAAACACCAGTTTTCTCCATCTCCACTAATATCCTCTATTCCTAGCACCACCAACATCTTCAGATTAGTAAGATAAATCGTCTGCTTGTTCTGGAATAAATTTCGTTCTTTGAGAATCTCCAACATTTTGATCAACCCCGGTAAGAAATCATGTCTTTTCGTTGTAAAATGGACTGAATAACGATTCCGCCATCTAGGACATGGCCCCACTTCCAGGTATTACAGAGTTAGCTATAATTTATTCTTTGCTATGTTCTACAAGTATTGTGAAAAACTTTAGCATTAGTATTCGTACTATAATCAACTATTAATAATATTAAAATGTTAAATATTACTAGCATTAATTTTCACTAACATTAAATATCACTGACATCAAATATTATTAACAATTCATATAAACATAATACGCGCAACCAATAAATACATTCACGTCCCAGTCGCACACCACTTCCACCAAAGCAACACCGCACGAATACACAATATACACACCCCTCGACGTGCCCGTCCCGCACTCAGAAATCAACACGTATCACCACCCACAATTCTCCCTTTACACAGTAAACATGACAAAAGCCACCGAAACGTTTGTTGCATTGTTTGCGTTGAGTGCCATTTACTTCGCTCTTTTGTCTGGGTTGGTCCCCACGGGCAAATTGATCCACGACGAGATCTTGCCTTACTTGCCATTCTGGGCCTTGGTGACGTTTGGTGCTTATGCCTTGGGAACGTTGGGCTGGGGTGTGCTTACGTTCAAGAACAAGGAGGCCAGTTACAAGGAGTTGTTGCAGCAGATCGACGAGGCCAGGGCTTTCTACAAGACCAAGGGTGTTGATTTGGATGCGTAAATATGAGGATAATAAATATATTAGATAACCGTGGAGTGCAAATGTAGTCGAGTCCAAATGTAGTCGTGTATGACCTTCATGACCAAAATGTAGTCTTAGTTGTCTCGGTGGTAGTATCGGTACCAGTCTCGATAGTGGTATCGATAGTAGTTTGATTGAATTTGCTGTTTTACATCTTTGCCAGTGGACACTATGGGTATGACCATGACATATAGCAAAACCCCCTCAGGCAGACTCCCGCTTCTTCTGCTTCTTTTGCTTCGACTTAATTCGCTTCTCCATTTCCGCAAATACCCTGATTTGGACGGGTACATTGTCCCAGGCCTCTTCTTTATCAGCAGGTGCATCAGTACTCGTCTGGGCTAGAGAAGCAGGGAGATTCTCATGTTTCAAAAGCTCTATAGGTGGATGGAAGTCTTCTGGCCAGATTCCACCCTTTGCAACCAACTGAGAAGCAGCCTTTTTTCGTTGTATGTTCCAGTCTTTGACATCATCGTTGTAGATTTCCCATACGCAGTTGATGCATCCACTCATACAGCAATTATCTGGTTCCGTAGGCTTATCGGGCACTTTTATGCCTGCAATGATACGTGGTTTGCCCACGTTTATTCTACTGGAACTTTTTCTATCCTCGCCTTTGATTCTTCCTCCAAAAACCTTTGCAATTTTGGCCTCTGCTGCTTTAATTTTGGCATCTGCATCTGCATCTGCATTGGCTTCAGTAGCACCGGTGGAATTAGCATTAGAACTTTGGCTATGACTGCTATTTTGCAATTCCTTGACTTTCTGAAGTTGTCTTTCCTTCTCCTTTTCTCTTTTTCTGTTTTTTCCCTGTTTTTCTAGTAAACTCACCGGCAGAGAGTGGTGCGATGGATTCCTATTGCTCTGCTTGATGAGGTCATAGAAGCGGAACTTCGATCTTTCGGCACTGGACGAAAGAAGTCTTCTTCCCAAAACAAGCATTTCTTTTGTGTTTGTGTTTTCTATAATTATGTAAACCAACAAAAAGCAATGAAAAATGTATGAAATATTTATGAAAAGTTAATGAATACTCAATGAAAAGCCTTGGGGTTGCCTGGCCAATGGCTCCATTTCAATTCGCCAGGCTGGGAATGGGCCTTCCTGCACACGTGACCAATGACGAAATATTGCGATTAAATCTCTGGGTGCATGCCAATCTGCTATCTGTCAAGGCCTGCAAGCCAATCTGGAATTATTCGCACGCATTAAAATTGTATAGAGTCTGCTGACTAATTTATGTTACTGATTGTGAAGTGCTTTGGAACTTTCTTCTTTTTTGATATCAACAATTCTTTTTATCTCTCGGATTATCCTCAGTTTTGTCAAACATTTCTTACTTTTCTCTCTTACTTTTATCTCTCATTTGTTTCCCTTTTCTTGTTTGGTTGGTTTTTACTGTGCAGACATCTGGCACTAATAAACGGTTCATGACATTCAAAATGGCGAATGTATTAGTTAACGAGATGAGTCAAAACCTCTTTAACTGACCTATGGGAATAAAATAGGAATAATCTAGTTTTTGTTTGAGTATTTTGCCATTGCATAACCTGTACTTGTGGTCGGTTTGCTACCGTTTCAATGTGAGGAATATCTTCCTTTTACTACCTTAAATGACCTTCTCGTTTTGGTTAAAACATTGCTCACTTTGGTGTTTTTCTTTAAAAATTTTACATCCTTCTTGGACCTTTGAATAATTGACCTCCCTTGGGATCGTACTCTATCTCATACTGGCATTTAGTCTGTATGCTCATTATCAACTCTTCGCAGTTACTGCCTTCTCTTCCTTCTCTTCAATCCATTTATTGTGGGACATCATTTGGTAGGTCCGATCACATTTTCTTTTTCAATGGGAATATATCATGGAAGTTTTCTTGATTCTAGTTTAACTATTAGGGTATTCAATTTCATCATTGGTGACTGTATCAACTGGCTCCTTTTCTAGCCCAAAGTCTAAATTAGCACTTTTTTTGAACATTTCGGTTCAAACTCATGTTGTCTTAAACTAAAGCTTGAAAACATTGTGGGAAAACTTCATTATCTTGACATCCCTAAGAATTGAAAACTTACATTCCACAAAACTGATGTTTCGGTATCCCGAAGTATTCTGCCTGAAGTGTACTTTCTGTTATACACTCCTAGTAACAGGGAAAGTGAAGATCAGAAAAGAATTTTCGTAGTTTGCCTCTTGGAAATATATAACATAGAATGATCTAATTTCTGGTTTTATTGAAAGTCTCCCATCCTGTTTGTTTGTTCGCCCTCAGATTGTTCCCTTTTCGTGTCTGCTCTTAAATGGAAGAGCCCGTAGATCTCAAAGCGAATAATGTTTATATTCCAGATCTGGTCTTTCGGATTATTTTACCACATATAAACTATTTCTAGAGAAGAAATTAAAAGCCAACAACACAAACGCAAAATCAAAAACTTTCTTAATAATACATCATGAACCAGGAGGTGCCGAAATCGCTCTCCAATGTCAAACACATCATCCTCATCCTCTCAGGTAAAGGTGGAGTGGGCAAATCTTCTGTGACTACACAAACCGCCCTAACACTCGCTTTGAAAGATTACAGTGTGGGAGTTCTTGATATCGACCTCACGGGGCCATCGCTCCCGAGAATGTTTGGCGTGGAAGATAAACAGGTGC
>JAJMIV010000509.1:0-10835 GCA_030563445.1 Metschnikowia gruessii
TCCGGAAACATTTCATTAAAATAGGTATGTATTGCCATGTTTATAGACTGGCCCGTAAAGATAATACACATGGCCTCAATAGGCGGGTGGAATATACAGATATAGAGAATAGTTCGAGTTAAAAAAATATGATTTCGACAGACTATCACAGGCAAAGTTTCAACCAGACCAGAATACACTTTGTAGAATGGAACTACACCGGAAATTCCCAAATTTCCTCCAGCGCTTGGTAGGTATGTCCACCGATCCTGCCATCATTTAGATTAGTACCCGTTCTGCTGCAATTATACAAAACAAAACAAGACATGCACATGCATCATTGAGCTGGTGGTGGTATAAGCTCCGTTGAAAGTTGATATGGGGAAAGAAAAAGTTTATCGGAAGCACATCTGATCAGTTATAGGGCAATGGACATACCTCCTTCTTTTTAAATGTCATTTGAATTTGAGTCGTTCCACAAAATACAGTGCGTAAAATTACTATATCGCCATTATTACTATTAGAAACTTGGTTATAGTGAATACTTGTATTGCCGTTTCCCCAAAATATCAGCCTGTCAATATGTATCACTAAATTCACTAAATTCACTAAATTCACTAAATTCACTAGATTCACTGGCTTCACCGGTTACCCGTCTCTCTTCATAACTAATCTCAATGGTTTGTGCACCCTCGCAGTCACTACCATAAGCGACCAGTTCATCACCACAAAGCTGGAACGCCTCATCGCCATTATAAGCCAACCTTCTAATAGTACTGATACCAGGGGTTAGCACCAACAGAAACAGAAACCCGAAATGGGGGAAGTTAGATGGAACCAAACGGCCATTTTCATTGACACTTAAGTACTGTCCAGTTTCAACCGATCTCAAAGACCCCAGTTCGAAATACTCAAAAATCGCAAGATCACTACTTGCAATAACCCTTTCGTTATCGAAACTAATCGTACGGTCAGGGAGTAGTGGCTCAAATTGTGTCGCTTGTAAGGCTCTGGGGTGGATATGATGGTGGGTGTAATTCAGTGCAAGGACGAGAAAAGGGACGATAAGCATTGAAGTGAAGTAGTTTTGTTTATGTTGTTGGTTTTGTTTTTGATGTTGCTTTGTTGTAGTTTCTTTGCTTGACTCTGCGGCGGGGGAAGCTTCTCCTTATATTGAAACGAGGAAGCTGGTTTCCTATAGTATACGTTTAGTATTTGATTATAAATTCTTGAGAAAAGGTGACACAATCATAACACTGAAATGTCCCCCAAGTTCTACCAAGGGCTAAACTAAGAATTTGAGCAAGTACAATTGTTTAATTGTTTTGAAAACTAAGAATTCCCTTGCCGGGTGCGAAAATAATTCCCTAACATTTAAATGCTCGTTCTGTTCCATGCCATTATTCCCGGAAGGGTTTTGTGCGCCGTCTACACCGTGATCAATTAAAATTCAAGGTGTAAAATTAGTTGTGGGTTTTTGATGTGAAGAAAAAACGAAGAAACTGGGGCTTTTTCATGCCACGGAGGTATCTTATGGTTAACCTCTCTATAGGAATAACTTTGGTAGATCCATGACAGTTCAAAACTCACATCATTCTTTTGGAAGCCACAATCAGGAGGAAGATGCTCTTAGTGCGAAAGTCTGTAGAGGGAAAAATGCAATAAAATGTAAAAACTTTGACTGCAATTACCAAACTTGAACCAGAAAGAAGCATTATATAGCAATAAGAACTCTCAATAGTGGGGATATCGGTACACATTTCCTGCAGTTTTAGGATATGTGGGAGAAAATCTATTAGCCGGTAATTGTCTTTTGCCTTTTCAGAATACCTATCTAAGATATTACAGGCCATTATAGTCAAAAACAATGAAGACAATGTACCGTTTTCTTTACTAGTTCACAGCGGCAGTGCGGTGAAATACCGGAAAGTTTATTCAACGAAATCAAAAAAGTACAAGAAAAATTAAGAAATTTGAAAAGAATATTCCATAGACATGGGTGACTTAAACGTGTAACCCCCACAGCGCAAATAAAGAATATCAACCAATCTTCGACACCCCGACCAACACAATGTTTTTTGCAAGAATATATTAAACAAAGATTATATGCAATCCTGCTATTTTGAGACCCGTGCGGCGAATTTGGTGAGGCCTTTTAGAGATCGTGGTACTGGTAGGAGTGGCTGTGATTGGTTCATTCTAGGTAAAATCTGGACTTGCACATTTTAATGATTGTCAGAAATATCATGTGTATCACTGGAAACTTCCCTCTGTAGCCGTTTTATAATTCAATAATTACACAAGTCTTTAAACATTGAATTGAATATGTTTTGTTTGAATAGGCCCATTGAGGATCCACCCTTATAGTTAACATACCAGCTGTGGCACTCATACAATGTTGCAAGGAAAAAGGAAAGAAAGTGTTTTCTTGGCCGGGGATTAATTCGGTAAATGGAAAAATACTACAGGCCTTATACATCACGAAGATTGGGGAATTCGATGATAAGTGTGGAGTAGCTGGATAATAGCAATTATTTTATTATTACTATTACAGCAATGCTTGGTACTTTAGGGGCCCTAGTTACGTTTTCTTCTCACCTATTTTTCACGTAACCATTAGTCAGAATGAAATTCTTGGTCGAACAATGAACAATGACCTCCGGAAAATAGTGAGTGCGCGTGCGTGGGAGATGAAATCTCCTTGGGAAAAGATCGAAGAAAAATTCAAAAATACACACAGTATTTATATGTGTGGCCATGATAAGTGTTTTGAACTTTCCGCTAAAAAGATTCATGCTGAGAAGAAGATTTCATGATATGCTATGGTTTTTCTTGACATGATAATATAAAATCGGAAAGTGACACAAAACACTGCACATATACACAGCCCTGAGTTAATTAGGAACACTGAACACCCAAAAACCCAATCAAACGGCCTCCGGATGACTCAGAGAAAACTGGTCATGCACCGGAACCTGGTTCTGTAACAGTGTAAGCAAAGTGGTAGCTTGCATCTGCTGGCTATAGAAAGCAAATCGCAAATCGGAAGAAACCCCATCCAAGTATTCGAAGCGCAGTACCCATAAAGAGAGATCGTTCAAGAGATTCGAAACATGAGCAGCATACATCTCACGGGTTTTATCAAGCATTCCTTCGGAGTTGTGTAGAGCCAAGATCCGCACATTTAGCTCTACCAACTTATAGACCAAGCGGCTTCCAGGCATATTGATCCGACTGTAGTGGTACAACAAGTTAGTGGCCCCCGACATGATCTGGAATACGTAGTCGGTGAAAACAAACTGGCTCTGGAGTTTTTGCGACGGAACTAGACCTTCAACTGTATATTTGATTTCTGTAAGTCGTCGATCAAGGGTACTGGCCATTAAACTGAACTCGGCCACTTGGAATGTGTGAGCCGAAATGAACGTTTTCATGTGTGTGAACCACTTTTCTAATTCAACTTCTGCGCGATAAATTGCTTCCAGGTCGAAATTAGACAAACCTTGGGAGGAGGAAGGTAAGGGATGGCAACGATCATGAGTGGCGTTTGACTCGGTTGTAAGTACACACAAAGACGTTAAGTCATTTCCAAGATAAAGTATTTGACTGATGCCTGAAGATGGATCGCTTTCATGAGCATAGAATATGAGGATGAAGTGAATTGGAAGCGTCAATATTGTGGCAACCGGAGTCTTTATGAGTTGCATAGTACTTGGTTTGGCATGTTTATTATTTGATGTTTGCTAGGGTTAAAAGAAAGGGGTATTTATGGGGATGGGTGGTATTAGGGGGGGATAAATGAGTAGAATTTCGGAATATAGGGGAGGCTGGTATATACTAGGGTGTCATTGAAATCTTACTTCCATATTTACTTCGCAATTGCCAATTACAGAACTGCGAATTCCTATAGTGTATTCCATAAGGTTTTTGAGTGACGGTATGCTGAGACATGGAAATATGCGACCATTGGGCTTAGATTACCACAGCAAAAACATGTATTTCACCCGAGGTCTTTGGTAATTCCAAAAATGAAGTATTTCAGATTCTATTCAGTACGAAAAAAGTTTACCACAACAAATCACCATGGCTTCCTTAACTTGCAGTTCCAAACCCACGGGATATTAACCATCCATATGAACTACCATTTTGTGAAATTAAAACTGGCTGATTGTTGGGTAAATTTGTGGAATGCCACATGTGGATAATTTTCATATATGACAGAAATTCTTTCACTTATGACGTGGCTATAATCAGAATTGGGTGGGCTGGAATAGGCGCTTGTTCGTAGAAAGGCCCAATGGTAACATATTTACCGTGTAATGATATTAAGTTTCCAAGATTAAAATCAAGAGTACATTATTTGTTCTTAAAATTTAACTATGGAGTTACAGACAATAAATTGAGCGACAAACAAAAAGCGTAGATAAAAAATGGAGACATGCCAACAAACAAGTTAATTGTTATATTAGCTAAACACTTTAGTGATACAAGCGTCCTTAGTCTTAGTAAAATAAATCATCGAAGATAATGAATACCCTTCGCGCTTCCTCACAGTTACACTTCGTAGTAATCAGGTTATCCTTGCATACATAAAAATATCTGCTTCACTTATAAGAGAGAACTCGCATGATTTCAGAACCATTGAGTAAAGTTAAGCGAAGTTCCTTATCGGGCTCATTATCGATGAAAAGCTTCCCGGTGTAGTCCACACTTAAATATCCGTTGGTGTTAAATTTCTGGATAATACCTTCTCCGTAATACTGGAAAGTCGTTGGATACTCGCTTATGGTAAGTTCATCATTAACCACACGCACTCGGCGTGGTCCAGAATGGGAGTCTACGGCCGAAATGAACATTCTGCCGAGTATCATTGGCTGTTTTGCCAAGACCAAGACAATTGGGAGAAACAAGGAGAACCACTGCATTGTGGGTCTGTAGAAGACGGGTTGGGGTATATGTTGTTTTGAGAAGTGTGTATTTTGTAGTGGTAATAATGCTTAGGGGAACAGATGTACGTATATATAGTATGGAAAATGACATGGGTCACTGGGAGGTTTTTTTGTATGGAAAAATGCTACGTTGAGTAACAATGTTTTGGGGCTGTTTTGAAAGTATATTAAGAAAAGTCAAGTGAAAATTTATCTTTCAATACGTATGAGTGATGCGTTGAGGCTGTGTTCGTGAGGAGATGAGTAAAAGTTGGATTGGAAATGTGGGTGAGGATGACTAAATGCTCAAATACCGAGTGTGCGGGGTTTGAGGGCTAAGTTTCTGGGGTTTGAAGCTCTAAAAAATGTTGAACACTTGGAAAGTCAAAAAAGTGAAGTGAAATACTCGTAATCGTGCGAGTAGATCTCGAATGGAGTGGAAAAAATTGGAACCACTTCAAGAGGATTCCTAAACTATACACAGCCCCAAGAGGGCATATGGGTGAAGAATATGATTAATTTGAGAATATCAGCATGACCAGAGGCTTAGAATTGTATGAAAGAATTTGGCGACAAACTTTTGCGGGGAGGTTCGATCCGTATTTGGTTTCAACTTGGGCTTAAGTGCTACATAAAGTGTTTCCGTAAAAACCATCGAGACGCTAGCAAACGATGTAGTTGTGTAGAGAAACCAAGTAATTGTCTTAATTTGGCACCAGTAAAATGAGTAAAACATTCTTATAAAATATAGATGCGATGAGCTTGGCTCACATCGGTTATAGTATCATCATCTTTTAGGATATCATCATCTTTTAGGACATCCTAAGCTTACAATAGGTTTGGGAATTTCCGAATCAGCACAGCACCCTCCCAGAAGAGTATATTTCCACCCAAATGCATATAAAGGATACTGCCTCTGTGTTAGTCAGATTACAATGGGAGAACTACCAGTAGCTAAAACAAAGACTAAATGTTAATCTAGGGGCAGTATTAGCCATACACGGAGATTCTTCCAAATACTATACGTAATATTTGAATTGTGCAAGATTCATGATGCGGGGTTTCTGGGAGAATACCCTTTCAAACATCAAAGTGGGAGTATCAGTTTGTAGTTTGGTTGGGTGAGTGGTTTTGCTTTCATTATATGAACCTCAACCAAGTAATCTCTTTATAAGAATATCGCTGGTAAAACATGAGTTCAATTCCCCCAACAGCTACAAAAATCATACAAAACAAATGGTATTACTTCTTTGTCAATGCGGAGCCGTTTTACTAACAATATACTGCCATAACCAATGAAGTGCCTGCCCTGGAGCTGACCACAAAACATTTAGTGCCAGGATCACGTCCCGACTGAAATTTAACATTTGAATTCCCTAACATTTTAAACCTAGGCTCACCTGGGATTTCTTAAAAAGGAAATTGTCTCAGAGATACGAAATTCTCAAGCTTGTGATTTATATATAGCAGTTGAAAAAGTTGATTGACTTTTAGAACCACTGCGTTCTACGAAATCTGTTGTAGTGTGTTTTGGGAGTTAAGAAGCACATTATCATAAAAGGAGTCTACGCCCAAATTTGGCAATCTTTGCAGATGGGGGACCTCGTGAAGCCAGTATCTTAGATGAGTACGTAATAATGAAGTTTTCTTATCTTGAATTCGTATATCAATACTGAGTATAAAATACCTACAACTATTTAGGTGTGTTCCAAACAATAACTCAATTGGGCGGAAACTCTGCCCATATAAAAACGTCACCCACCACATAAATAGTTTTCATCAATACCCCACTTACTCTTCTCTTCACTATTGCGGGGTATAATCCTCATAGGCGATCTCAATTTCGCGTGCTCCCTGACAGTCGCTCCGGTACGCCACCAGATTATCTCCACAAAGTTGAAACTTATGATCCCCATAATATGTCAATCGGCGCAACCCGAAGTGGCCAGGCCGGTAATTTAGTCTGAACCCTGGTTGAGGATAATCACGGGAAACGAGCTTCCCAAATTCGTTAACATGAACATATTGTCCTGTTTCCAAGCACTTTAAAGTTCCCAGCGAACGGTACTCAAAGAATGACAAATCGTAGCCTGCAATCAATGCACCGTCTAAGACCCGCAAGTCTCGATCTTCGGGAATATTCTCGAGTTTCGACACGTATAAGGCGCCAGGGAGAACAGGGTCCATTGCAAGTGCCACCGCAAGAAGAGAAAAGAAGTAAAAGGACTTCATCTTGACAAAAGGTTTTGATAGTAATTTTGGAGGGCTCACTATAGGTGGAGTGTCTTTAAGATTTGCTTTGGAGTGGAATAGTCTCTTTTATATTCTTTTTTATAAAGATTTTGAAAGTAGAATGTGTCTGAGAGCGATAATCAGGCTATGTTTAAACATAAATATAGTAAAAACAGGTAAAGCCGCTTTGAGTCCTTCAAATGTGGATTTACCCGGAATACTTGAGCAAATTAGGTGGTATTTCTGTTTTCTGTTAGACTAAATGAGAGTTGACACATAAATGCTCATCAAGTTTCAGGCGTGTGCGCCTCCGAAAATATATTTCAATACCTAAGAGAGGAGTTAAAGCCGACAAAAGTAAAAATGAATGTGTAATTTTGTTCCAAGAATCGGCGTTGGCTCAAAAAGGAGTGAGACTTAAACCTCATAATTCTAAATTAAACCGAAAATAATACGACCCCCTAAATTCATAAAGCTGGGCCAGCTGCAGATTTTTGCCAGTGATGAATTGTTTTAAGAATGTGTTAATATGAGGTTCTTCTGTTTTCTTTATGGCGAGCGTATTAAAGGAGTGAGGTAATGTGTTTTAGTGCAATATTTTGGTGATGTTAGATTTCAGAGACCCATAGCACGACAGAAATCACTCAAGGTGACTATATGAATAGGGCAGTGAAATTTATGTGGCACTAGAAAAAGCCAAAACTTCGGCCAGCTACTGGTTTCGTCGGCCAATAAAATTTCAAATTACATATTTGCCCGGCTGAACCATACTCTCATATATGCTTCGCCGTAGGGCAAAGAACCCGAGAGACTTTTCCCAAATTCGGCAGAAATAGAGAAAAAAATTAGTTCAAGTAAATTACAGTCTTGACAGATTTAAGAGCAATTAGAAAACTTTTGTCCTATGCGAAAGTGACTTTACTACTATTATCTGGTTCCGAAGAAACACAAAGAAATACTGCGAACTATCGGATGCACTTTTTCGAACTATATTCAAGAGGTGAAGGTGAGTACTTCTTCTCACACAGAGTAGACCTAGAAACGGAAGTTCCTAAAGATGGGCTCTCAGCAATATGGAAAATTGAATCAAGAAACGAAGTTGAAAATACCGATTCCTACCAGTATCAGTGCCCCAAAACGCACGGTCAAAAAGGCTGTACCAGAAGTTACTATATGAGTATAAGTCAAGTTCCAATGCAAATAGGTTCGGTATTCGTATCGGCGCCTGAAATCGTCCCATACGGAAGATTCGTACCCACAATTACATGATTTAAATTTTTCAATGAATTAAAATTTCGTGTTTGCCTCGATTAAGATTGAGTAAGAAGGTGAACGTGGCCCGGGGGCTGAAGATTCTTGCATTGGCAGAGTAGAGGTACTATACTTAATAGAATCTAGGCTATCCATTGCAATAAGAAACCAATATTTTAAAAGTCATCGTAATTTTGATCAGTATAACTGCCCAAATTTGACCACCTGTTTCAATTTGAAATTTACAGAACAGACGACCCGTGATCCTTGAATAGCTCCAGCCTCTGCCTCTGCCTGAGTAAAAATGAACCCATTGTTTTGAGAAACTATGATTAATCCCAAATCAAAATATCCAGAGAGTGGCAGATAATCGGGTCACCTTTTTCCCGGCCACTATTTACCAGATTAAAGTAATTTAAAAAGCCTCAGTTTATTATACTGATTGCCGTACTATACTCAAGCCAAAATCAAGGTTGCACCCGAATTTTTGCAGCCATCGCGCACCCAGAAGAAACACTTGGTGCCGGAAAAACAGAATCAGTTCGATATAAAATTTCCATATCCCCAAAATATTATATCATCAAGGTTTAGAATTTTGGGGTATTTATGTTTACGCCAAAGTGACAGATCTTATGAATATATCACGCTTCTTGTTAAATGAACCATTGATATGAGCCATTGTTGGCACCCGCGATTCATGTATGCCCTAGTTATGGATTATACAAACGTGAGATGTTATTGAAGAATAAGTTGTGTCTGACCCGTTTTGTGGATAAATATAGCACATTAATGAAACACTACAGTAGATGGAATATTTTGTTATCTTTAACTCAGATAGCAAAATTGTTATAATAATGACTAGTTCTCACTTTGGAACTAAAAATGTCATAAATGTGAGTTGGTAACCATGGAAAAGCGGTCAATAATTAGAACTGGTGAAGTGAGTAAGTCTTTGTGTAAGGCTATTCTCCAGTAATTAAGGCTACGATGTGGAAATGAGTACTGAATATTGACGGGAGTTGAAACATTCTTGGCCGAGAAAAGTGCGTTATAATTTGGGTTATACTTTAATAATTGTGTACCAAAGTCCACTCATTAACGAGGGGCGTTTGAATCCTGCGCCACCAGCCTCCATCTGTTAGACCTGAATAAACAAATATAAATGTGTTATAATCTGTATGGTGGCACATAAATCACCTGATATAGCAATGGATTATAGACGCACTTCCGTGATGCTGAGTAGGTCCATACTCTGTGAATATTCTACTGTGAAACCTCAAGCAGACAGCTTTGTTTAGCGGCTTTGAATCTCAGTGTCGAGGCCTAGTCTGAAATATAAAATCTTTTACTATAGCAATCATGTCGATGATAAGGTCGTCCTTTATGTGTGCGTTACAACCTTACGCACTCCGACTATAGCACATTTCTGAACGGTTTACCCCACCTCTTCATTATCCCCCGTAGTTAATCCAAAAAAGAAACTTTCAAGTGGAACTTGCAAGCGTAAAGATGTAAGCAAATTCGACACCTGTGCGCGATATTCTCTGAACGTACGCCGCGAACCAAAAGGTACATTTTGCAACTTTTCAAAGCGCGACAGCCAGAATCCAAGGTTTCTTTGTAAAGTCACCACTTTATCTGCATTTTCGGGGACTCTGAGGTCCAAGATACCGCATGCGTCGCACAAGGCCCATGCCCTTACATTTAGCTCAATAACTTTATAGAGCAACCGGTTTCCGGGAACATCAATGCCGCTATAATGTTTCAAGTGTTCAGCGGAAAGCTCCATGAGGTCAAGAAAGTCACTAGCATACCTGATTTGGGCTTCTGAAACGTTAATAACCGAAGAAGAGTTTTCGTATGCACTCATGATTTCCGAAAGCTCCTCTTTAAGGTTATCCACTTGGCTCTCAAAGGAATACACCTCAAAAGTGTCTTGCGACACGTAGGATTTGAGACTGGAAATGAAGGTTTCGAGGGGGCTTTTCACTTTCACGGGAGGTTTAGGGAATCCGAGCCAGCGTTTAGTTTTTGGGGTTTTCCTGTGTTGAGGTGGTGTACCAGGGAAGAAATCACTTTTCTGGTGTACATTGTGGCTAGTAGAAAGTATATTTGGAGTGTATTGACCGTCTGACCTTGGTAAAGCGGCGACTAGGAAAGCGCATATTACAGAAAACAAGGAATAATTTGTTTTCATACTTGATTCTTGGTTTTAGCCTGTCAGGATACTGGGTGGGCTTTATTATAAGTACGCCATTTTTAGAATGAGCCGTGGAATCAGCTACCACAACGTGGCTGTATGGTGTAGTAATTCGACAATTTAGCATACTTTACTTGCTGGGGAGGTTACCGCAATGAATTTGCACTTTCCATTTTATGTTCTAAGAGAAACCCAAGAGGCACGGTGGTGAATCACAAGCCACAACTTCAAAATAAGTTAACTAT
>JAJMIV010000510.1:0-10788 GCA_030563445.1 Metschnikowia gruessii
TACTCAGTGCGGCCCTACGAAGCTTAACTAACGTTGATCGGACGGGAAACAGTGTGTTCTTCGTGGTATGGCCGTAGCCGAAAGTTTTTTCTCTTGGTTTTAATTGTTGGCGTTATCGAATCGGGAAATAAAATAGCAAAAATGTCGGCTTTTGTAAATATATCTTATGTTGTCTTGTTGGGAGCTTTGCTAATATAGTCCTGTGTTAGTTTCAAAGTTATAACTTGTGATTCCATTGAGTTGTATTAAAAAGAATATTTGTCAAGTACTTCTGTAATAAGGGAAACAGAAGGCATTTAAAATCTTGCGGTTCAAAACCCGCAGAAAAAGAGTGTGTTGCCAGGTTTTTCCTGTAGATTCACAGGTTTATAGTTTTCCTTCAAATAAATGTCATACCTTTACTGTTGTAAACAGATTATTACAGTTTTATTAAAAATGACACTATTTTCTTGGCTTTCACACAGAAATTGGAACCCGAAAAACACCCATTTTGAAATAAAAGCACCACCATAATAACCAGGATTTCACACACCAGAGATCAATACCAACCACTTGGATATTGGCAGGGAAGAGTATCCAGCCCAGATACATGATCACAAAAATTCTTTTTATGGCAACCTCATCGTTATCTTATTTCACCCAAATAACTTGTCGTGGCTGGAGCTTTACTAAAACCCATAATAAATTGTGATGATCCATTATTCTCAGATAAAACCCCTAGAATTCCAGGGATGAATATTCTAGAACCACAAAGCTTCTACTCTGTGGCATTGAATTAAATTTTAAGATAAAACACTTAGAAGAGTCATGAATTTTAAAAGAAAGAAAGAGCAATGGTACTTCTTTTTTGGATCTCCGGTTAAGGTAAGTAAAGTAGTGACCAGTTGATGAAATGAGAAATGACCCCATAAAAAGTTAGAAGGTGTATCATAGAGTGTAACTAAAATGGAAGAAGACTGCTTATTTCCCAGAATCGGTACGCTTTTACTTCTGGTTTTCGAAAATTCACAACTTGAGAGGTTACTATTAATACTAAGACACTCTAAAGTATATGTAACATACTCGTGCCAACTATGTCAATTTTTTGGCGTTCTAAAGCCATTTAAGTTTTAACCTAAACCAGTATGTTCCAACCTGTTTGTACCCAGAAGGGAAGTCTTCACACACACAAACAAACACATATCTCTATCCCATACTCTTTGATTCACACTCAATTCAGTGCACTTCTAAACAGCTTACTGGGCAACACAAGTAACAACACACGCAAACAAAAAAAAAAGCAGTATACACCACCCAAACAGAATTATAATAAAATACACCCTGGCCAAATAAAATTCCGACTTCCTCCACCCAAAACTTATTGTGACAGCTTCAATCAGAAAGCTCTCAGGTCCATACCGAGTGTACCATTATAGCCAGGATACTGCGACACCCACGATCCACTCCGCACAATTCCACGCGCATCTTTTTGGGTGCAAATTGCAAATACATATTGCAAAAACCACAAGCAAAAAATCAACCACCCACTGTAAGTACCTTCTTTTTAAGGACAAACAAAACAGTAACCAACAAAAACACAAAAGACAAAGCCAAAAACAAAAACAAACAAAAAACACACCACCAGCGGCTAACTCAAAAGACAACCACAAACACCCATGCCCCAGGAAGATTACCATGTAGACTGCCTCCTTGGCAAAGGGTCGTTTGGCGAAGTGTACAAGGGCAAACACTTCAAAAGTGGCCAGACGTTTGCTCTCAAAATTATCGACTTGGAAGAGGCCAGCGACGTGCGTGACCTCATTAAGGAAATCCACTTTTTGTCAAGGGTACGCTCGCCCTATTTGACCCGGTACTACGAGACGTTTTTACAGGACACAAAAATGTGGATCGTGTTGGAATATTGTGGCGGCGGCTCGTGCCTGGACTTGATCAAGTGTTTTGGTAAGCTCAAGGAGTCCACTGCTTGTTTCATTCTCCGTGATGTTCTCCGTGGTCTAGAGTACCTCCACGGGCAAAGAAAAGTGCACCGTGACATCAAACTGGCGAATATTCTTCTTACTGAAGACGGAAAGGTCAAGCTTGCGGACTTTGGCGTCAGCGGCGAAATGTCCTTGACACGCACAAAAAGAAACACCTTGGTAGGAACGCCCTATTGGATGGCCCCCGAGGTGATTTCTCACTCGGCCAAGGGGTACGATACCAAGGCGGATATTTGGTCCACAGGTATAACCGCCATCGAGTTTGTCACGGGTCATCCTCCCCTTTCGTCTGTGGAGCCCATGGAGGCGCTTTTCAAGATCCCCAGCAACAAGCCGCCGGAGCTAGAGGGGAGTCACTTTTCTGAGGATATGAAGGACTTTGTGCGCTACTGTTTGATCAAATCCGCTAAACAGCGGCCCAGCGCGTCGCTGCTTCTCCACCATCGCTTCATCAGCACGTGCCCCAACGACGTGGACATCCCCGAGTTGCTTGCTAAGAAACACGCCAAAGAGACCAACCTGAAGAAGAAAAAGACCAAACAGACCCATCCAGCTAAACCCGAAAAGAACGCTTCCATCCACTGGAACTTCACCTCCACGCTTTCGGTACCTAAACAGAGAGATGTTTCTTCCCAGTCACAGAATCGGTCTCAATCACAACCACAATCACAGCCCCAACAACTGTCGGTATATGGCGACTTCATCAACGAGTCGCTTTCCAAGGTAATGGCGCGGGCCAAGACCAAGGTTGCACGGGTTTGTGTTGAGAACTTGCGGGACGAGTTTGCCAAGGCCGAGCTGAATAACGTCGGACTATGTCATGCTTTTATTGAGGAGCTTCGCGTGCTAATTGACGATAACCAAAGGTGATGGATTATGATTGGCATTTGTTATGAAAGGATATTGCGCGACAAGGTCTAGGACATGCTGTGGGGGAAACACTTTTATGGTCATTGTGTTCTTGCTACTTGGACCCGCTATTGAGAAATCACCATTGGGAGTTATGGTTTGATTCTACAGTGAACAACGGATCTATTAATGAATTAACTAAATAAAGAATTTTGGGGAGTACCCAGACTTGTTCTTTGACGTGTAAGAATAGTTACAGTAAGACCTTGAGCATTCTTAATTTTGAAGGTAAAAGGCAGAAATATACCTACTTTTAATCGGGTGTATCCTTTCGATTCTGCTTGTAAAGGATCAATGTCTTATACATCACCCATACATGTTTACCCTGTGCATCTCAAGAGGACATTTGTTTTATAAAAGAGTAGAAGGATTATGTGTAGAATATCGTGGGTAAAGAATTATACTGATATGAGAAAATACAATAATACAAGGAAGCTTCCGGTCCAGTTAAAAATTGAAACCACTATATAGAGGTTGAAGGAAAGTAAGGCTAATAAATGGGGCTAACAGAGAAACAAAAAGGGGTTGGAAATACCCACCTACAATCAAATTACTGATCTTTCCTTTTAATTTGCCTAAAAGAGGGTAAAATATAGGAATACACTGAGAGTAAAGTCAACTAAAAGGTACTATTTCCTTTGCGCAAGAGTTAGTTCCTATAGTTGCACTACCCAACGGTTTACAGTTATAACCAATATTGTGGAATCGTATGGGAGATTCTTCCGATATGTATTATTCAAATTCTAGTGACTTTCCCAATTCGACCTGTCGTAGTGTAGTATATGGTGTCGGTTTATGAGAGAAGAATGAACTATATTCAGTTTGAAACTTCTTGGACAAGCTCTGGTGGGTAGGCCAAAATATTGTATTCACACCTTAAGTGAAGACCCCTTAGTGGGAAATTCTTACAATATTGAATTAGATTTTATTGAGGACACCCAAAACTCCCACGGGACTCTTATTCCCTTAAAAGAGTGACTTTCACATATACATATCTCTTTTAGGCGGGAAGAGCAAAGTTACTAGTTTCTGAGGCTCTACAGACATACGCTCCAGAAAAAAAAAAGAAACAAAAAAAAAAACGAAGAATAGTCCAATTGATTATTAACCTATTGTAGGAGTATATAATTGTCACGTTAGGAGGATTTGAGTGCACCGATGCTACATCGTTTGAGCGAAGAAGTATGCCATCACAAAGCCTTGCAGCTCGTAAGGACGGATTCTACGGCGAATGGTGATGTCACCTTTATTATTCACCATGAACACAATTGGTAAAAAGCTGTGGCTATTTTACTACTTTTGGCGAATTCAAGGAAAATACTAACGCACATAAAACTGTGCAGTAAAGTGGACTTCCACACGTACACTGTGATTACTTACATCCATATTCATTCTTATCTATGCCTATTCCAGGCCCCCGAGTGTGTACAAATCCACAACTCCGAGACCTTAAACTATTAAAGTTACTTATTGGCTGCAGCCTTGATGGGGAATGTTGCCGGAGAATGTTTTCTTTTCGCTTTCGGGTGACCCGCATTTTGTGCATATTACAGACATCCATACTGGATCATGAGGATAGGTCCCGGGAATGGTCCGGGAAATCTAATGAACATCCTAACAATTCCCAATGAATAAACTAACGAATGATAGATCACACGCTGACAAGTCCATGGGTTACAGATACAATGGTGAATTTTAAATAGTGACACAATAAGCAACCTACACCACCCGCTCAGACAATGTTTTATCCTTTTATCCTTTTTCTGATGATTGGATACGTGCAGAATTCCGCTCTGAGTCAGCGTGGTTACCCCTAATCTGTAAATACTTGCCCGAACATTCTGTTCAGGGAAAATGTCTTTCATCCGTCATCACAAGAATAACAAGATTAAAGGTTCAAGGCTCTAGACATATACCAAGTGCCTTGGCTTCCTTCCCTTTCCTTCCCTTTCCTTACCATTGTCCACAATATAAAACTAAAATATTCACACTAAATAAACTAAGCCACAAAAGAAAATAAATACCATTACCCTAAACCTTTCCATTATATTCCTATATCGGGGGACAACTTTACGCGGACGCACGCACCACCACGCACCACCAACGTCGCCGAAATCAAAACAAAAAATCATGAAAAAGTCGCGCCCGTTTGACCACGCTGCACCAGTTCTGGCAACTGTAACCGAATGAGCGCGGCGCAGTCTAAAAAAACATCCCCAGATGAAAAGCGTTTCCCAACGGCCGAATCATTGTGGAGCGCGAGCAGCAGAAGAGACGCGAAAAAAACATGCGAACACAATGCACTACGGGGGGTTTCGTACTTTGTTCTCCTTATTTCATTTATTTCTTGTGATCTTCGGGGTATGTATTTTCGGGCACGAATTCAGTCGGTAACAATTCAGTCGGAAAGAATTCAGTCGGTAAGAATTCAGTCGGTAAGAATTCAGTCGGTAAGAATTCAGTTACTTTTTGTTTTCAGATTGCAATACTACGTTAAACTATTTGAATTATTTTAATACTCTTTTGAACCTGTTTCGATACGTTGAACCTCTTTTGAACCTACTTTGATACTATTTACCTCCATTTGTGTCCAACCATCTTACCCGCTCTTGGGCCCGCGGCTAAGACATCTCCTGCTAAGGCGTGACCCGCTTTCATTTATTTATGGTCTCAGGTACGGCCAACAGTTTTTTTCGCCCAACCGACCCCTTTTCACTGCGCGGTCCGGCCCGGCCCTGGCCCGCCCTGGCTCTTGGCCGCGGACCTTCAATGTCTCGGAATGTCCGTGATCTCGGATGCGGGCCGCACTTCACTCCTTCAGATGGAGCGAACCACCACGAAGTGCATTGCATCTCGTACCGGTTTTCGCGTTTTGCGGCCTATATGCCATAATCCCGGATCTAACAAATACCGTTCTCCTGTTTGTGGCTGCGGGTGGTTACTTTTTCCGTTTTTCTTCAACATCTACTAACGGGTTATATATCTCCTGTGCTCCCCCTGTTTGTTCTAGGGGCCCTGCCATTCTGCCGTTTTGTCATTTCGCTATTTTGTCGGTTTGCAATTTTGCCATTTTGCCATTTTGCCATATTTGTCGAACCATATTACCGGGCCTTACGATCAGATCATACGCGGAATTGATTTCTTTCCTCTGCCTCATATAAGATACGATCTGGCTAGACCTTGGACGCAACACGCCAATTTCCACCCATTAGTACCACCAGAATCGATTGCCGCCGATCTAGAGCTGGATAAAAGGTATATTTTTTTACTGGAATAACCAAGACCAGGGCTTTTCGAGAAAGTGGACTTTTTTTTTCAATTACTGCCTGATAATTATACGGGACCTTCTCTATCACTTCCAAGATCGCTGAAATATCTCCATAATGTACCCCGAAACACCAAAACATTCCACCAAAAAACACATGGGGGTGACCCCTTCGTTTACTTTTGGCAGCATGGGGCCGCTGCCGTCCGGGTTTCGGTTTGTGTCGCCCCGAAACATGAACCTACTAAGTCTGTTGTCTCCGGCCCACCTTTTCACTCGGTTTTGTAAAAACACCGATGATGCTGCCGCAAATACTACAGAGGATCTGAACCAACCAGAATCCGATTCTCCCTCAAGGCCAAATCCCGGAGAAAATGGACCAAAACTGGCCTTGGGCGAACTGATCTTGAGTCCTTTCAGTGGCCATCGCTCTTCCCAAACGATGTACCAGGAATCCACAGTTGTGCTGGCTACAACTACCGATTCCGCCGACCTCTGGTCGTTCACTGGCGACTCTCACCCCATGCCTATGGATCTCACGGCAATTACCGAGGTTGCGGACGATAAGGAGGCGTTTTTCTCACCTTCCGAGATGTTCCTAGAGAAAAGCCCCCGCGAATGTGTTTCTAGTGTGTCAAATACCGAAACTAACAGGGAAAACAACAGGGAAAACAACAGGGAAAACAACAGGGAAAACAACACGGAAGCCAATACGGAAGCCAACACGGAAGCCAACACGGAAGCCAACACGGAAGCCAACACAGACGTCAAAACGGAGACACCGAGAACTCCTCGAAAGTCTCCAACAACAAAAAAACGGAAGTTTTCCGAGGTGAACGAAACTCCATGCACGAACGTGGCATCCCAGATAACCGTTCTTCAATCCCCACCACGCAATACAAGCCCCTTTGTCCAAGAGGATACGGGTAACCTGAAGAAAGTGTGGACCAAAAGCTTAGACGATGAGTTGATGCGGTGTTTACAAAAGTATAACTCGTTTAAGGCGTTCCATGGCTCAAACGAGGCAATTTTCCGCGGAACATGCCAGAACAAGATTTTATCTCGCATGCTTGAGAAGAAGACCGGCATTTTTAGGTCCCAGAAACAGATTTCTGGTCGGATTTTGAAATTGTTACGGTCGGCGGCTCCAGCAGTCAAGGTTGATCCTGCTGCCGAAAGCACTCCGCTCAAACACTCCAGTTCCCAGCCTGCAATTGCGACACCATGCATCAAACAAACCGCACCCGCTGCTTCATCTTCCATCAAAAGTCTCGCTACTTTCAAGATGTCTTTCTTATATAAGGATACTAGCCAGTGTAATCATGTGTTTGCACGTCTTTCAAAGGAAAAGCCCGAGAAACACAGACCGTGTTCCATCCTGGTAGCACGCCGAAGCCTTCCCCAGAAAAACACCCGGTTCCTTGAAGATTTCGACGAAATTGCATCTCAATTACGCGCACAAGGCGTGAACGTTCACAATGTATTCTGCGACCTCGATCTTTGCCCGGCATTTTCCGACTCTTCCTCGCCAGTATCCCCTATGACAAACCATCGCCAGTTTGTTTCGGCAAATGGCAGCTTTCTGTCTTATCTCAGTGTCATGTTATGCGAAGGACTCTTCAAAGACCTGTTTGTCACACTCAAGTCGCAGCTTACAGTATACAAGAATGCGGGTCAGGTACTTTTCAAAAGCGAGGAGAGCATCAATGGATACCGCGAAGAAAACAGAGGCTTTCGACTCGAGATTCCGTTTCTCAACCAGTTCTGGGCAGGGTTCTTAACGTATATCGTCAGCGGAACCAGCGACTTCAGCGATCTTGAGAATCTCATAATCCAGCAAACAATCTGCGATGAAGACAGCCCAGAGGGAACCATCTTTGGGTATTTTGTGTACCGGTTTTCTCCGGCGTCTAGTGGAAGAGGCAATGTCAGATTTGAAGTGCTTCGCTTGACTGACGATGCAAATAATGAGGTAGATGAACTCGAAACCATCTTGGCGTCTTCTCCACCAAGATCTTCTCCATTCAAGACTTCCCCAGCGAAGCTTGATTTGCGTGTGCGGACTGATTTGGCCAACTCTTATACCACTCCCGGCCCTAACACCGCACCTGCTTTCAATTCTGGATTTTTCCAAGGTAATATCGTGAACCGGGAGTTCATGAACATGCCTGCCAACCAAAGGCCTCCCATGATGATGTCGAAGTCAACCACGAACGTCAACTTTGAAAAACGTCCCGCCAACAGCATCATGCTTCATGCTAACCATTCATTCAATCTGGGTATACGCCACCACTCTGCTGGTCAGATGGGCTCGTTTACTCCGAATAACATACATAAAGTTTCAAGGGAAGACTCCTTTTATGATAATTCCCCAAGTGGCCACCATCCTGATCAGTTTGCAATGATGGGCCACACACCTGGCATGGGCCAACCACAAGACATGCCGATGAACGCCATGCCCCAAATGCACGGCCAGATATTTCCATACCAGCATATGTTCCCCCATGGACAGACTCCGATGCACCCTAACATACCACCCGGGCTTCCTGCAAACATGGCGCCTGTACCGTGGCCAATTGCAAACAACTTCCAGGGGTCTCATGAGGTAAACTCGGCACCTGCGTCTCAGTTGAACTTTTTCTCGCCAGATGACGAGGACAAGGAAAACAAAGTGAGAGAGCTGGGCCGTCCGCTCAAATTTCGTACAATGCTCCATTACGACCCGTCAAAAGACGTGGAGTCAGATGCTGCAGCAGACAATACCCGGTCCAATTTCCATATGTTTCACGTGAAGACTCCGGCAGTTTTCCAGTCTGAAAACGCTTGATTGGGCAATTGCCAATATATTGCCATCTGGGTGGGGTTATCCGTTCTCTTTTCGCCAGTACTTTTACATGTATTAATTCATTCTCGGTATCATCGATGCCGTATATTATAACTAGTTGTAGATTAATCAGAGCGGTTAATAGAGACAAATGTTTTGAAAGTGCAGTAAATGTTACTATCATGGTCCAGAAGTAAACAGCCAAGTTCACCCGATAGTATTTTTGAACATGTTTTGGAGGAAACTGAAGAGGTTACCCAATTGAAACAAATATTATGTTTCTAAAGAAAGAAAGTGTGTATCTCATTAACTGTTCAAAGTTCGTCTCTTCCAATAATTAAGGCCATTTTACAAAAAAGCTTCGCCGATATGGTCACGACATCAACCAAAAAAGTCTAAATTCACCGAAAGTGAAAGAAACGACAAAGTAAGCTTCATCTGTTATGGGTGTCATTTCTGGGTAGAAGAATCCCTCTACAGTACTGGAGTTGGGCCAGGTAATTTATGGAAAAATTAATACCAAATGAATTTTATCTTAACACTTTTCTTCAATATTTATGTACATCGATCAGATTTGGGTCCTGAGGAATGATAATCAGCCGAGCTTTAATGTCTTCTTCCTTGCTTTCTGGATTTCTGGAGAATGTCACTTGATCTATTGTGGTCACGTTCTGTGTGAAACCAATTTTTGATTTTCTTATGAGTCCATTTGGAATTCAAAGATGCCTGATATATTCGGATTTATCTTCCTGTGAGAAAACTTCGATAAAACTTTGGTAAAACTACCCCCTTCATGGTCAAAGAAAATTGCAAATTTGGGCGTTTTATCCTTCTTCTTCCACCAGATTCAGCTCTTAGGATTTTGCCAAATGATAATTGGTGAGAAGAATAAACTGCATATCTGGCCCACAATCACACACGTGCACATCGTGTGCGATTATCGAAATGAGGGGTAAAAAGACCGGAAAAGACTTTTTACTTCTTAAATGAATTAGCCCAAGATTCCCGAGTATATAGAGCCTCGATCTATATACTTAACTCCGATTTATACGAAATAGAAAACGCGACGTAAATTATTACCAAAGGACATATTGCGCACCTCTAATTGTTTGGCCCATACTCACGGTCGGTAAACTATACGTACTCAAGGAAATCATAATACAGTAACATCGCCTTACCTGCATGAATTGTTTACACGTGATTTTATACTTGTATACCTGTTTATGCATTTATCGTTATTTCGTTCATATCTACGTGGTAAGAATTTCCACAAGAAATTTGGAAAATTAAAAATTACTTGATCATATACTTTTGTATAAGCAGTACATTTCCTACTACTTTATAAATCGGAAAATTGGGCGCAGTATCTGGAAAATTATATTACCAAAGAGACGGACATTTCATTACTTACACACTTTCGATGACTTCTACTACCATAGTGAAACAGTCACAGAATCAAAAAAAAACTTCTATTGAAAAGCACAACACAGATGTAAGGCCGCATAAACGTAGCTAAATTTTGGTTAAAATAGTAATTTTTATCAAAATATCCTGTTTTCTTTGGTAATGCACAACGTGGTTTAACAACTCTTAGTGGAGCGTTGACAGGAATTTGGATTAAATACATGCGAATCCTATACTTTTATCGTGATATGCGAATATCGTATTATGCATATAAAGCGATGTTACTGTATGTATATATTAAGAACAATTAAGCTTTAAAAAGGAAATCAAATAGTAATATTTCACTATTTTCGGCTCATTTGTATGGTTACGTCGCCTCTCGACATTGTATTTGATAGAAAAATCGG
>JAJMIV010000511.1:0-10782 GCA_030563445.1 Metschnikowia gruessii
CTCTATGAGAAGAACACCGTGGAAAGTCTGTGCGAAGTACAATGAAGTGTACGTGGCGCGGTACGGCGTTATACCCAATGCCTCACGGCGTTCCTCTCAACAATCTTACTTCCTTTTTTCATCATCCCCGGTTAATGTTTCCTGGTATCCAGACTAACATCCACCACATCCACACCCACCACATCTACACCACCCTTGACTTTCTCCTGTTCAAATCCCCCAGTCTACCTACTTCTAAGCATTTTCTATAACCACAACCCCAATTATTAGAATTCTTGTATATTCAACTATACTCACTACTTACCTCTTTTATTCACCTTTCGCCAGATTGCTGCCAGATTTGTTCTCGTGACCAAGGTCAAACGAAACCCGCTTCACATTTTTAGCAAGCGCCACGCCTCCTGAAATTTCCACAACTTGGTCTGGATTTTGCACAGAATTAATTGTCCGTTTAAGCAACTTGATGGATCCGGCCTTAAGTATGGGTGCGGTATCTGCATAGACAGAGGAACTTTTCGCAGCCGAAATCGGGCCCAATTGCAGACTATGGAATCTTGATCCATTTCCATTCTGGGCCTTCAACTCATTTTGGTGAACTTTTGCTGCTAAATTAGTCTGGCTGGATCTCTGGCCCTTTGTGTTTTTCTTGTACTTATTCCTGGGCTGTTCCTTGGATGGTGTGCTTTTTGAGCCTGCTGCCTTATATCTCCGGCTGTGTACCACCTGGAACCCATCTTCATCTGTTTCTGGTACACGAGTGTGTTTTTCGGGTGGAGACAGCGAAGCCAAAATCTTTCTGCTATCTTTGCTAGGATCCACAGAGACACCTCTGGGCGTAGAATCAGCAGTAGCAGGGGATTTAGGTGCAATGGTGCTTACCTTTTCTGGGGCCTTGTTTTGGGCATTTTCCTCGCTCTTTTCGGCTGGTACTTTTCCTGAACCAGTGACAACTTCATTAGGCTTGGCTTGGGTGAGCTCCCGGATTGTGGCCGATGCTTCTTCCCACGGTCTGGTTATGAATTTGATTGGCGCCGCGTCTTTTTGTGTCTCTTTTTGTGTCGCTGTTGGTGTATCTTTTTGTGTCTCTGTTGGGGGCAGGTTTTCTTTAGTAATAGGCTCCACTTTATCGATGTTGTCTTCCTCCTGAACATGAGTCTTTGTGGACTTTCTGGTTGGGCTTCTGCCTGGCGATTCGTTTCGGCGCTTCCGGCTGGCACCCTCGGCATCGGCGTCTTCACTTATGGCTGTATCTCTCGAGGGGCCAGAGTCTGATGTTTCAGTCTGAAAACTTGTCTTTTGCGCATCCTCGACAGCATCCACACTTTGGTTCTCTTCCCCAGCTGTGATTGCAGTTGATGTTTCACTTTCAGGTGCAGCTCTTGGCGTGCTTAACGTTTGTGCGACCTTTTGTTCTGGCCTCTCCTGTTTCTTTGGCTTTTGCACTGATTTGTCTAATACCTGAGCATAGCTCAAGCTTCCGAATTGGATCTTTGCTTGGGGCAGAGAAGCTGCGGCACCTTTCAGTTGGGGTATTCTTAGATTCACAACGGCACAGGTCTTTTTGGCGGCTGGTGCACTCTTGTTCGAGGCAGTAGGTGGTTGTGGAACTGCTTCTGCTTTTGTTGGGGCGACATCTGTTGGGGCAACTGCTGTTGGGGTGGTATCTATTGGGGTAGCCACTATTGGGTCAGCCTTTATTGGGACAGCTTCTTTTGGGGTAGACTCTATTGGGGCAGCCACTATTGGTACAGCTTCTGCTGGGGCGCTTTCTGTGATCTCACTACCCTCAGTGCTAACTCTGGAAGAACTTGGGGTAATTTCGCGTGGCACAATACCTAATATACGTTTAATTTCCTCGCTGGGCTCCACTGGAAGTTTTTGGGGAGCTGCCTGCTCAGAAACCAGCACATCTGAAGATCTTGGAGACCCGCTTGGAAAACTCCCCAAGATCTGCCCTACCAGTTCGGTTGAATCTTGTTCCTTTGTGTCTTCTTCCTTTGTGTCTTCTTCCTTTGTGTCTTGCTGGGGAGGCTTCTCTACTTGATCCTCGACTTCAAAAAGCGACAAAGGAGAAATCAAGGCAGTCCCATTTGGGGGTCTCAGAGGAATCCCCAACATCCTCTTGATAATATCGCTAGATTCGCGGTCAATACCTTCGACTCCCAAGGTCGGTGTACTCTCTGTGGTTTGTGGTTGTGTTTGTCTCGCCTCATCAGCTTGAGAGGGCAGCGTAGATGAAATCAAAGGGATATCAGGAGGGGCATCCAAATTAGGGGCGATGTCTCCATTTTCAGTTATGCTGTTTCCTGCCGTCCGCTTTGGTCTCCTTGTCCGTTTCCGTCTTTTCCTCCTAGATGACTTTCTGGGGTCGTTTCTCTGCTCTGTTGTCTCGGTGGTAGTTGCAGTTTCTCCGACTCTAGCGACAAATGAAATATCACAAGATTCAATTGAAGCTAGAGTAAGAACCGGTCTGAAGAAAGCGTAACTGTTAGCGTCAGCGTATCCGATGGAAGTTTTCTCAGAGACATGAGACGAAGACGAACTCCCGACTTCCTGGCAATATTTCCCTGGTGTGGGGTTTGATTTCCCCAGACTTTTGGACCTGGAATTGTTTCTGCGAGCCATGGTGTTCCAGAGAAGAAGTTTGGCTGGTTTCTTAGTGTCTGTTTCAGTGGTTCAGAAAAGTATTTGGTGTCAATATCTTTAGTGGAGTGAAGTCGAGAAGAAATGTGGGGCAGAAAACATAGTAATTTAGAAGAGGGAATACGTTTATTTATATTCAAAAAATTTACGTTTGAGTTTTCATATTCAACAGTCTGACCAAAAAAGTGGTATCAGAATGGCTTCTGCCAGTATACCAAAAAGTGGTGAGCATGGAGTGCGTTAATACGTTCCCCAGATATAAAAAGTAAATGAAGGGCGAGAAAGGTGATGTAATAACCTGTGTATTGGGCCAGAATAGGAGAATTGTGAAGGGCGCCATGTTTTTTCCAGGTTTCCAGTATTGCGTATTCCAGTATTGCGTATTCCAGCTTTCTGGTATTCCAGAATTCTGGTATATTCGCATGATTAAGAAATTTACATTGCAATCATGGTTCATCTCGTAATACGAACATCGGTGATTTGTGAATCTATTCATTTTTAAGATACGCGGGTTTAACTCCTATTCCATTTTCATATGGACAAAAGCTTTTTAAGCGAAACTTCATGTGGAAAATATATGACCTGAAATTGATCAGCTCCAATACATCTACTACTGTATCCGTCACGACACTTGAGTAATATCGGTTCGGTGATCTTTTTTTTTTCTTTTCTTTTTTTTTCTTTTTTCTTGCTTCAATTTTGGTCGATTACACCAGTTAATTCCCCTAATTGGATTTACAACGCCTCAAATGTACGTCTCTTGAATTGGCAGAGAAGAAAACCAAGAAAATACTCATACCCAGATGAGAGAATATGTTCAGTGACATATTTATAATATATGGCATGTGTGTTTGAACCACATCATTTGAATCTGGTAGGATCACGCCACAATCGCCTTGATTTGATTTGATTTGATCTTGCATTTTTATATATTTGTTTTTTCTGTAAATCATAGAAAACCCAAAAGGTAAAGAAAATAGCACGCATACCTTATACGCATATTCTCAGTAAACCCTCAGGTCACGGATTCCAAACGTGAAAATGTACTCGGCTGCACCAGTTACACATTGTAGCCAATACATGCATCCTGACGAAAACATGCAATGGATAAATTCTCAAAACAAGACACCTTTTCTGTAGGCAACTCGTTAGTGAGTTTTACCAATAAACCAGTGTACAGGAAAACAGGCCAGTCCCAAAAACAGCGGTTTCACATTTCATTCACTAAAACATCCCTTACAATTGCTTGCTTCCGTAGCCAATCACGTTCTTGGCGAACTTCCAGCTCTGGTTCTCCACCTTCAAGTTCTTCTCGAATTTCAAGTCCACCTTGCCGTCAGCAAACGTAAACACCGCCAAGGAGTATTTGTCCGAGGCACGTGCATCTCTGTAGTACAACACACGCATACAATCGGTGATGGCGTCTCTGGCTTGGGCCTCGGACACTTTCTCGAAGTCTTCGTCGGAAGGAACGAGTTTTCTCAATAACGGCACGGCCAAATGGGCACCAAAGCCCGTGGACAACGCCAGCGAGCCGTAGGTCACGCCCAAAAGATCCACGTACCTAAGGAAAGGCGATCTGTCGTCGTTGAAGCCCGCCACAATCACCGCGTTCCACAAAGGGTCCATTTTCAGTCTACGGTTGTACATAACACGGCTCAAGTACTCGTGCACATGTGGCGCACGCAAGTTGTGGCCGCCGTCAGTATCGTACACCTCCTGTTCGGTTTCCAACTGGTGCAAGAGTCTTTCGATGTGTTGCAAGTCGGAAATGTCGCCGGAAATGCCCACAATGGTCTCGGATCCGATGCGCACTAACCTCTCGATGTTGTTGAATCTAAGGAGCGATCCGTACGATCCCATGTTGTCGGCGGCAATGGCCACTCCGTTCTGGAATTTGAGTGCCAACACTGATGTTCCTGTAATGATTGGTTGTTGCGTGTGCATGGAAGGAAAATCCGCCAGCAAAGCGCCTGCGGCATTACTGTGCCCGGCATTGGCGATCTGGTTGTTGTAGGCACCGTAAGTTTGGTTGCTGGGGGTTCCCCATTGCAAAGGGTCGTGATTCATTGTGGAGTAATAATGGAGATGGTACAGTGAGGAGAGTTAGAGAATTCCGGGTGTGCACGTAATTGCTTGGGTATTGTGTGCTTGGGCAATTATAAGTACAAGTGTGTAGGGTACAGTTTGGGTTGATACAACTGTTTTGCGCAAATGTTTTTGCGTGTTTTATCTGGAATTCGGTGATTATCTGAGGAAATTGGTTGAGGTTTTGGCTTCTTGCGAAGTTCGGTGGGTGTGCACGGTCAAGTGGCGATTCGCACCGGTGACTGGTGAGGTGCGCACTACCTCGGTGGATCACTGGATACTATCATGGTGGTCGGGGAAATGTTATGGTATTGTTGGGGGAAGGATGTGGGAATTTATGATAATTTATGGAAAGCTTTTCTTTTCGGTGTAGAATGGATTGGAGTTTGTTTTGGCTATAAATTTTCTTGTTTGATCTCTTTTGTGTTTTATTTGACACTTTTTGGTGAGCTGGTATTGTGTAGTTATTGAACTGGTAAGTTAATATTTGTGAGAATTCAGTGAGTTTTTGAAAATGACAATGTATAAAAATATTGCCACAAAAAAAATTGATGGGTAAGGGAGTCTGGGGAGATACTCATGTGGTGGTTTTGACTGAGGACATACTTTTTAGAAAACCACGGAAATGACACTACCTATTGTCTTCCCTTTTTCTTTATTAGGTTCCTGTCATGGTGGCTCATTGTTTGCATACACGCCCATAATGGTAGAAGCTAAGAAGTTAGAATCAGCAATGTCATGAAATGGGCAAAAAATTCATGAGAATGCGCCTAACTTTTCTGATTTTCATTTTTCCATTGTTGCTTGGATTTACAGAATACTTTTAGAAAAGGAGCGATCAAAAAGTTAGCCATGTGTTTCTGAGTCAAGGCGTGGCTGTTCTCATACAAAAGACCTTTCTATATCCTATTCGAAAATAAGTTTTTCATGTGCAAATCAGGGACATGCTTCAGAGACACATTTTTTGGAAATCTCCAAAATCTTTGCTAGACTACACTACTCTTTTATATATCAGCGCTTTCTATTTTATTCAGACTCTTCTCTTTACCGCACACACTAGGATGCGAACGCATAATCTCCATGAAAGAAAAACGGAGAATATTCAAATTCATCATCCAGTTTTGTACTTTTTATCTTATATATCACTTTAAACTATTAGTCTCTCTAGTGAAGAATTGTAGAATTTTCGGTTACGCCCGGGATTCTTGTTTTTTTGAGTGCTTCATACTTCGACATTTATCCAAAGCCAGGTCCGTTATAAGATAATCGCTAACCAACTGAGCCTCGCGTTAAATCGATCCAGGCACGGCGACTCCATTTGCTGTGGTTCTTATGTGTCTTTTTTAGCATATTAGAATCAAATTAATACTGCTACACTCAGCATTCTTGCATAAAATAATTGTATACTATTCCCTTGTCATGCTAAAAAGTACAACAATTTCTACATATATGTTTGAATGACTGGTTTATTTGCGCAAAAGAAAAACAAGCTAAACAAGCGCCCCTCATATAATAGCTGGTCTTTTCCCTTGTGGGTAAATAGCTAAGTATCACGTTCAATATACACGTCCATTGCTGAATCACGGATGACCTATCCTTTTACTGAGCGTTGAGTTGAGTTGACAAAGAAAAGGAGCATGTTTTATTTAGTTACCCGAAAATTTCCAACGGTGGTGTGTAAAGTCATGAAATTTACTGAAGAAAACTGTTCACAAAGCCATTGGATAATTCACTAATCCATCTTTGTGATATCTCATAATTCTTCTATACGTAACCCCAAAAGTTAAAGCCATAAGGAGTTATATGACACATTCGTATACAGAAAGTTTTGCACATATCAAACAATTATTATAATACGGGTGTACCAAAACGACGGCTTTTATTGCTATACGAAAACCGTCGTACGATGGATGTACGATACAAGACTACAGCCTCGGTACCTCCTCAGTACCTCCTCAGTACCTCCTCAGTACAGTCCTAAATTAACGACCCAACAAAACGTCGAAAACTTGTGATTTTCTATTATTCTTTAGTTTTCACACTCCTTTGTGTTTTCCTCCCCACACATTTAAACTTCCCTTTTTACAGCACCCTAGAATCCCCCATGTGTTTTCCATAAGAATACTTAATAATCACCGTGAGAATATTCATCTCCGATTCGGCTCGCCCCATACTACTGCACGTTCATGTCACGGCCCAACTGGTTCGTGCATGCGGCCCCAAAAAAAAAGTTTGGCCCCACGTTCTGAATCTCGATGACGCACCACCGGCCCAGGCCCGGCCCGGCCCCAAAACGCACCGCCGCCCCAAAACGCACCAAAACGGACTGACAAGAAATCAGGCTACTTTTTCATCAAGTACCCACACATCACAGGCTTGTGAATATTTTAAACCTATTTTGAACAATTTTCTGATACAGTTTTGTACACTGTTTCTGTTAAAACTATTCAGATCAGTGTTCCTGGTGTATTTTCTACAAAAACCACAACTATCTGTTTTTCGTCACGTTTTGCGGTAAGCCTTTTCCCACTGCCTAATATTCTATTCCATCCTACACTATTGCTCCACCACCATCACCAATATGCCCCATTCAACTCCAAGCCTAACGGATCTTCCTCCTGCAGTGCTTGATAATCTCCTCTGGCTCTTGCCCCAGCACCTGCTTATCAATCTTGCATTGACAAATTTCCACTTTTACCAACCGTGTGCCAAATATCTCTATCGCACTATCGCAATCCAGGTGGACCCCGTTTTACGCAACACCCAGGATTTTTCTGACCGCAAAAGACTCGACCACATCGAACTGTCAGTAACTACTATTGGTGGATTTGGATCTGTCACCACTACACGTGCTGCACATACACGACTTGTGTTGGCAAAAATCCGGACGCTTATCAGTTCTGTAGAAATCAACCCGCACCTAGCTCTGCTTATCAGTTGCATTTCTGTCCATGACGACTTTGGACGTGAAGTGTGTGGGGAGTTGACCCGTCTTTTCGACACTTTAGCCGCCCACCCAAATGGCGTGCTGAGTATATATATTGCGGAATCGGCGCTCCGTTCAAAGTTGCGTTACCATGAATGGTGTGGTCAGTTTGCGTTGAAATCTTTGGTGGTAGACGATCTTGCGTACTTGTCGAGGCGAGAATTTTTGCGTTTTCCCCAACTAGAAGAGTTGATTGTGGCGGGTGTTGGTAAGACATCCACTATAGACGCGTCGGCGGTTCGTGTGTTGCAAAACCTTCGCCATATTCGCATCAGAGACGACGTTTTAGTCTATGATACCTTCACAGGCGCATTATCTACGCTTTACCAAACCACCCCGTTTTTCTTTAGCCGCCTAAAGACGTTTAACGTGGTGATCACACAAGAGAACCACTCGCGCATGGATTTCCCGTACTTAAACACGCTAAAACTCGAGAATTTCCAGGCTTCTTTGGCCTGTGACGACCCTGACCACTCTGATCAAGAATACTTACACGAAAGCCTAGCACGGACCGAATTCCAGTCTCTCAAGAGACTCGCGATCATCCAGAAAGGTGATGCTCGCAAAAACAACCACAAAGCCACGGAAAAATGGGACCTTATTGTGTTTTCATTCGTTAGGGATGTGCTAGAAACGTGTGAAGCACTTTCGTACCTCAGTATCAGACACAACGTGCCGTTGGACGGGATCATCGACGACGGCTACGAAGGAAACTACCTCCGTAAGGTCAAGCTTTACACCATCGTATTACCGAGATTATTGAGTACTGCGCAAAGACACGTGGTGAATCTAGTGCTTCCGAATTTTTTGGCCTCGCTCGCATGCTACGAACAACCCATGAACACGTTTTTGTGGAACGGGTGCAAATGCCCGCACTGTGCAGAATACCTCGATAAACTCGACGAATACATGTTATATCACCGGTACTACAACCCGGAAAAGGGCGTGTTCAAAGATATCCAAACCGTGCAGATGGTGAGGACCATGGGCGAGGTTTTAAGTGACCGCATAGTCACAGATGCCAACTTGGGCGATTTGCAGTGTCTTAGTGGGCCAATGAGAAACACCTCGTGGAACTTCCACGACAACAAGTTTCTGATTCCGTTCCGTTGCTTGCCGGTGAAAACGTACGATATCAACGATATGGAAGATGATGCCGAGGAGGTTCGTGAGGACAAGGAGCATTTTTTTGACGCCGAAGATAAGCCCAACGACTGTGTGTTTCTCCGTAAAGAGCGGTTTTCCCCCAACTACCTGATTGTCATTTCCCATTTCCTCGACGACCTTATCCGGAAGATGGTCAACCTCAATAGAGGAGATGCAGAGGATGAGGACATTGGCCGGATCAACTATGAGAACGACGGGTGGACAAACTTGCAGATGAACAAGATGTTGGTCAACGGCATTGACTATAACTTCGACCATGAGATCAACGGTACGATTTTCTACACGAATTCGTACGATGACGCTGAGTCCCGCTGATTTTGTGTAAGTGGTGTTACTTCGACCTCCACTTGGACTAGAGATTATTTCACATTAACTGATGTTACTAGTAATGACGGTATTAAAACTGCAGTTGTTGAATTCACAATTGTTATTACAGTGATGATATTCGATACTTTGTTGTTTCACGGGGAGTTGAAGTTGAAGTCGGCATATATGTTCCCGAAGGAGTCTTGAGAGGTCTTGTTCTCATACCCCAACCATGGCTGGTCATGTTGATTGTCATGCTTTCAAAAACATCATAACCTTAATCCTCAAAAGAAATTATTTGCTAATGTGATGGGTCTGTGTTGGACTGCGAGGCTTGCCAAAATTTTGAACTACCACAAATACTCTTGGTTGTTAATATTTGTATGTGATGTGCAAAGCGCTCCTCGTTCACCGTTGAGCGTCCCCCAGCATGGTATCCCCCAAGTTTTGATAAGAAATGTATTACTTCACCAGTGATATTTGTTAGGAGTTGTCCAAAGCTTGAAATGTTAAGTCGCAGTAGTGAACTAAGCAGTGTATTGAAAACGGTTGGATGGCGCATACTGACAGAACCACTGCGGATATTTTCTGAACCTTGGTCACAAATCCAATTAGTATATCGTTTGGGTATATTGTCCATTACTTTAAGATGACATAGGCTTGGTTTAATCAAATTCGTACTGATCTAATTGATTATATGTTGAATTTGGTGTAAGTGTGAACTTGATTAAATTCAACAAAGTACATCAGGTGTATGATATCCATTTCAAGTTGAACAAACATGGAATAGGGGGATGATGTGGCTACTGATGTTTAGGGGAATGAAAGGAAGAAAATGAAAGAAACATGACTGTGTTGTCCGATTACTATGTCAAATATGGGTTGTTTCAGTAGTAAGAGAAACCATGGAGTGCACAATTATATGATGTAACTCAATAAATGTGTCCGTGAACCTTATGGTGGGGTCGTTAATGGTACAGTTCCCATGGTAATTTCATCATATGTGTTATATTCAAGAGATTGGCCAATGTCAATCATGGTACACTAGTGCAGCGCACTTTCTGTGCTGAAATTCTACTCGGCTGTTTCAACACAAAAAACAATTGTTTACTTAAAGAAACGAAACAATCTTAAAAAATCAATTCTGTTCATCCTCGCTTGAGATCAATACGCACTCAATCTGGCTCACTTCTCCAGAATTTTGGACCCGTCTGGGATCAGGCTAAACCACAATTAAAGAGTCAGGAATAATTTTGTTTCGTTTGATAAAGCGTATTTCCTTGATGGTAGCAAAAATTCTGATCTTACTCAGATAGAGTCCATTTAGGTTATCAGTACCTATATGGGTAAATATTATTATATCTATATTCTTCACCCGAAAAAATAGCGACTACGTAGGCCCCATTTGAACACGGTTTTCTCTGTTTTTAGCAAAAATTGAAGTGTCAATCATAGCTATTTCAAAATATCGAGCCGATATTAATATATATTGTTAATTTTTCCCGACCCAGTACATCTAGTTTTTAGTTAAAATATAAAGTCGTTCAAAATATTTTCGGCTGAATATCGCGCTCGACTACTTTTAAGTTTTA
>JAJMIV010000512.1:0-10770 GCA_030563445.1 Metschnikowia gruessii
TGGTCACTCCAGGAACACGTCTCACGGCAAGAAGGATTCCAAGGATTATAATGACTCCAAGGACTCCAAGGACTCCAAGGACTCCAAGGACTCACATAGCTCAGGCTCTTATGGAACTGGTTCGCATGGCTCCAATACTGGCCACTCTGGCTCCACACCTCGTTCTGGTCTTTTAGGTGGGTTCACCACTGGAGACCATTCGTTGGATGAGCAGATCTCTAAGTTGGACTCCAAGGGCCAGGCCAAGGCCAAGGAGGCTTTTGAGAGGGGTTACTCTGACGGTATTCTGAGCCGCTCTAAGTAAGTTACGAAGTTATGACATTACACTGATCAATAAAAGACTGCGATTGGATATTAAACTGTATGTATTATGATTGTAGAGGCCGTGATGAAAACAAAGTTAGGCAATATCACTGAGGTTGTGACATTATACCTGCCCTGTAAATAGCATAGCTCTTGTACCACTAATTGATGATGGCTATTCTCCACTCACTCCAATGCAAGCAAAGTCATAGTTCAAATACTCTTATAGAATCACCCCGTGACCTAAGAGGAACAGCTGCATTGCAACATGGAGTAGTCATCGCCTACATCTCCCTGCAAAACCCACTTTTGCTCCACGTCCTTGAGGTCATCGCCCCATAAAGATGGATCGTATGGGTTGAAGGCCATCTTCTCAAGCTTGTGAAGATAAGCCAAGTCTTGTCCCTCGCTTTCCTCTGTCTTCTCGATGACCTCGTTCAAGATCCAACTCCTTGGAAGGAATTGCGGGTTGGCACTTCTGCTCAAATCCTTATCAAGACCGTCCTTGCTGGCATATTTGCTGTAGATGTTTATCCAGTCCTTGATGGTTTTCACCAACTCGTCATCCACAGTTTCAGAGGTCTCCTTGGTGTCGTCAGACGCCTTCACAAGAATAGTACGCGCAAACTTGTCAGCATCAAAACCAGCACTGGTGACGTCGGAGTTCTGTAATGTAATAAAAAACTTGTTATAGTCGCATTGGACCTTCTCAAGCATATCAATCAACGGAACAAGCAACTCATAGTTCTGCAAGTCGGGGTTCTTGATCGAGATCAGCTTCTCAGACAAGCCGAGTCTCTTGAAAAGCGTCTCAACATACTTCTTGGTGAATGCATACTGGTAGATCTCACCACCAATCTCAATCACCTTCATTGCGCGCTTGACAAGTCTCTCCTCGTCGTCCTTGCCGTATGCGCCACGCATCAACCTATCGTCATTGATCAACTTTTCGCCTGCACCGATAAGATGGGCAATATCTTCGCCGAGACGGGTCAAGTTCCACCAGATGGCCGTAGGCGTATTGGAGTAGCTGTACCTGAGCATGTGGTCCTCAGAGTTGGGCGTAAATTTACGGTCGAGCTTGTCCATGATGGCAAATGGCCCAAAGTCCATGGAAAGACCGAGCACAGACGTGTTATCGGTGTTGAGCACACCGTTGAGGAACCCATATGACTGCCACATGGCGGTGGTGGTGGCATTACGAACAATGATCTCATAGTACATCTTATCGAAGTCGGTCAATGCACCCACAGAGTTGCTTGTGCCGGCAAAGAAGTCGTCAC
Source organism: Metschnikowia gruessii (assembly GCA_030563445.1). Taxonomy (NCBI): domain Eukaryota; kingdom Fungi; phylum Ascomycota; class Pichiomycetes; order Serinales; family Metschnikowiaceae; genus Metschnikowia; species Metschnikowia gruessii. The sequence continues at coordinate 1,587 of JAJMIV010000512.1, forward strand.
GTGAGCCCAAGAGGTCCACAAAGAACGGGAATTTGGTGGCTCCATTGTCGAGTGTGAAAAGCTCGTCAATCACATATTGCGAGAGGCGGCGCACTCCCAGCACATCGTGGCGCCAGCGGTGCAAGTCAAACGAGCCAAGACGGATCCACAGCTCGGCAAAACGCGCCACTATAGCACACTTCTCGGCGCCGTGGCGCTGGGCGTATGTTTGGGGGAGGTATGTCAACGCAAGTGCACGTGTTGAAGGAATACCGATTGCATTCAAGTGCTCAGAAATAATGTACTCACGGATAGAAGACCTTACCACGGCCTTTCCGTCGGCAAAACGCGAGTACGGCGTCATGCCCGAGCCTTTCAACTGGACCTCATACGTTCTACGGTTATGGTCAAAGCTGGGCAGCGCTTTAGCTGACTGCGAGTTAGCAGACGGTGGGTTACCCGCCGACATTGCTTCAGGGGCAGATTCCCCAGCGGGTTTTGCCACCTCGAATAAATTATGCACTCTGCCGTCGCCCAATTGGCCTGCAAACTGGCCAAATTGCCACCCGGCGTATGCCTGGGCATATGGAAACGGCAACGCGTGTTCTTCAAAGTTTTTCTGGTAGATTTCACCGCTGACAAGTTGCTGGAACTCAGTAGACTTATCTTCGGCGGCGTCAAGTCCCAAATCTGCCAATGCATGAGGCGAAGACAGCAAATACACATACTTTTTACGTGGTTCAGGCACTGACCAAGAGAAAGAGCCATTCTGGAGAATACGCGGCGTTCTGATCACATCATCAGCATTTTCCCGGGCGATTTCTTTGGTCCGGATCAGGTCGTCTGGTTCTTGCGATTCAACAAACGTGCTCAGTTTGGGCAATTTTTGGAGCGTAGACATGGTTCGGGCAGATTTGAGAAACGCAACGGATTTTCTAATCATAAGATTGGAAAAAGGAAAAGAAATGTGGGGGTGGTTCTGCAAGAAATATCAGAGCCGGGTATTTGTTATTCTTATGTACCTCTGTACGAAAAGAGGATGAAAATAAGAAAAAGTGCAAGGAAAAACTGGGGCCAGATGGGGACAATTGGGAATGAAAAAACGCAATAACTGCATTGGTGTGGTTAACTATGAATCACTTATTAATCAGAGGTTCTGGAGTGCGAATCACTATGTAGGTAGATGGAGTGCACGCAGGGGAAAAGGTAGATCTGGGTTTTTATTGACACGGCTGGATACCAGAGTATTTTCGTCTGTTTTAGGGTAATTGGGAGAAGTGTTGTTTTATTATTGATGAGTTTAAGAAGGGGAATATTCTTTGTTTTTTTTTTTTACTTCGAGAATTAACGTGGAATATTCATATTCGTTTTGCTGTAGTAGCTGGAACAAGTGAGAGGAATGGTGGCCTCAGTGGGTCCATTTATTCGACTCCACACATTAAAGACAGGTCAGGGAAAACCAACAAATGGGCCATTTTATTCTTTATTTGACTAGTTCGTGGTAATTATTTGTCTCGGAAAATAGTTTTATGAGTGTTTTTTTCTTTCTTTATCAAGGTCAATTGAACTTTCAATGTTGGTATGCTTTCGTAAGTTACTCTGAATAGCATGTCACGTGAGCTTATGATGATTAATGGGTATATGATCAACCTATCGAGTTTAGTAGGGTCCTGTATAACGGGGAAAATCTTTCTAACTTTGCCTTTTTCAGAGACTTCTTCTTCATAATTGTTTCGTTCGCTATAGTGATGTGTCATTTCTGGAACCTCATGTATGATAAGGGACTTGCTCCCACTGTTGTACACTGCGGTGGACGAGAGTTCAAGTATTAAACCTAGACATAAACCATGAGAATGGATCAACATTCTATATGAATAATGAATATTCTTTAGGTGACTCTTTGGAGTAATATCGAAAAATTTTAAACGGTTGAGGAGAATGTATAATCAATATTTACGTGCTGAGAACAGCAGAAGAGGGCAATATCCAACGGACCCTGGACTAATATGGAGCCCGATCGATTCCCATAAAACGCCTTGTGTTCGAGAAAGAACATAAAGAAGCTAAAATTGGCTTTCAAAATAAGAAAAAAAAAGCCAATTATCACTTTTACCATCGTTAGTTATTAGTTTGTCTAGCATACAATATAACCCATTGAGAATAGTAGCCGATTTTGGAGATACCATACATCTCAATTTTGGCCAGAAACATATATTTCTCAATTTCAATAAGGGAATGTGACCGCTCTATACTAAACATGTCAATTCCCAGGAAATTCTTTTAACCATTTTTTCGCCTTTGATATGGTTTTTATTTGTCCACAAAACATCCAACATAATGTAATTACAGGATCAGCACATTTCGGTAAAACACAGATCATTGACTCCAAGCTTGTGAAACATCATTAATCGAAAAAGTGAAATGTAAGACATTAACCTAAAGCTCAAAGTATATCCACAGAACTCCTAGAAGGTATCTTTAATATGCATTATATAACCACATTAAGCGTTTTAGTCAATTACTGCGACGATCAAGTTCACGATAGAAGCACGCCATTTTAAATAAAAGTGGCGAATGCATCTGATACAAAAACCCGTCTGGACCAAAGAAAGTTTGCAAACATCGCCTTTCCACACATTCACCAACATAAGAAAAAGATAAAGAAAGAAACTGATCCTTTACTATTTAATACATGTTGTATAAAACACAACAAGAAAAGACCACAGACTAGGCTCGAATTGCCTCACTCAAGAGTTTCATAAACATGCCTAATAGCTTCCTTCACAGGCATTTCCTCAACAGAGTAGCCCGTCCATAATACCTGCTGTGCAATACCTTGATATATCATAGGCTCGATTCCACTGATGACTTTCCAGTCTGCATTCTCAAAATCAGTATAAAGCCTGGTCACAGTCTGTGGATAGTAGCACATTTCAATAACAATACCTTTTTCTGGAGACTGAATGAAAACTTCAAGCGTGGAACGTGCTTTTTTCTCTTCAGCAGTCACCGGCTCAAAGTCTGGAACACACAAAACGACCAATTGCGGCTTTTCCAACGCCTCAGCTTGTTTCGGTGACGTAACTGGCACAATCTCTCCGGTGAACCCATTTTTCTTCATTGTAATTGCAAGTTCGTCAATCTCATGAGCAAAACGGTTTACTACATACACCTTAGAGCACCCGAGAAAGGTGTGAAGCGCATAAATTGCCGCACGACTGGCTCCTCCACCTCCATAAACTAGGCCTGGCTTGCCTTCACTTTTGCTGGCTGCTACGGCGGACTTATGGTTGTAAAGAAACGCGTCGCGGATCCCAACTGTATCAGTATTAGTACCAATATTCAAAGGGGTCCCTGAAGTGTCAAATCGGACATAGATGGTGTTGATGGCCCCCACTCCTTTTGCGTTGGCATCCACAATATCAACATGTTGTGTCATGATGACTTTATGGGGCAAAGTGACCGCAGCACCATTAAAAACGAGGTCTGCCTCGGTCTGGGCCCCTACTTGTTTATTTGCAGATATTCTCTCCACAAATCCATCGACATCAGTGGATTGTAGAAGCTGGTAGGTGTGGCCTTGAATGCCCATTTTGTCGAGAATGAAATTCTGGAAGAGAGGTGACTTTGAGTTGGAGATTTTCGACCCAAAGAGTTGATATGAAAAGCTCTTGGAGCGGATAGTCTGGAAATCGGGAGCTTTCAATGACATGGTGACGTTGTGTGATTATTTTCAACCAGAAGAGTTTAAAAAGACCAGAAAATTACCTGCGGTGCAGTGATGGTCCGGATTAGGAACGAGGGTAGCCTGTCTTAGGATAACAGTCAACTTCCAGCTGTATTTGTGTAAAGTTATAATTGATTGGAATTTTAGAGAGTCTACTGTATAAAAGTCATTTATGCATTATATATAATTTCCTTATTAGATGTGGCAATTGTTTATGAACTGTTTGCGTATGAGCTGATTGTGGGGAAGGAACAATATTTTTCCGGCCGGGTGCGGATGAACGTTGATGCGATCTGACTAAGTGGGGAAAAAGGTGGAGACAAATGTTTGCGAGAAAGATGAACAAGGAGAATTAAAGAAAAAAAAGTACATAGTAATATTTTCTAGATTTCCTTCTGCGGTTGTGTGATATTTGAATATGTCGTAACATACTTTTTGAGAATGGTCAGAATCTCCAAAACTAAAAAGCTAATTCTTATTATTGTAAACAGAGCGAGATGTGATTAGTGTTCGCAAGACATTACACGATTTTATAGATAAAACATCCTCGAATTGTAAATGAGTTTGGGGATTATTTGTTCTTGTTTCCACCAGGTATTTGTAAGAGTTGGGGTGAGGGTCATGAATTTAGTCCTGGTTGGTACAAAAAGAGCTCCTGATCAGATACTAAACTTTGAATGAAAACCCCCCACAATTATTAGTAAAGCAGTGGACCATCCTTAAATGTCGAAATTCTTCAGAGCTTCATCATTTAATGCCAGCTTGTCACATGAACTACGAGTCTTGAGCATATTTTCTGAGAATTGTGAATGGCTGCTCGCATATTTCTGAATGGTCCGGAGCCTGAGGATGTACTTTTTCGCAGCTAGTTATGTAACTTTACGCTGTCTTCTGAAAAATATGTTTCCAAGAATCCCTTAAAAAATATTGAAGCTAAATTTTTAGATTACAATTGTGAATGAATTTTTGGTCACATCTTCTATGAGCTTCAGCCTTCATACCAGGTTGAAGGAGGACAATACCACCGCAGGAATTCTCTGTTATTGTCATGTCTCATATATAAGTATTGCCCGTTTAACGAAGGGTATATGGTATGTGTATCTGTACATCGTGAAGTAGCACCTTCTATTAAAAAGCACGTGTTCCCCCCATAATCAAGAGTCCCATAGTAGTACAATGTTACTACCCCAAATATCAATCACTCTCCTGACGTTAATCTCCTACTTCGCACCCACATGGTCATTCCATAGAGCCCAAAGTGTTAGTATACGTTTTGCATGACTAAGGAGGGGTTTGCAAATTCGGGGAATTGATACGCCACAAGTCACTGTACCCCGCACCGTTGAGGAAATCTAGAATAACTGTCGAGATATCTTGTCTGTTCAATTAGGAATGTTTTAATTCGTAGGGCATAATCCCAACTCTACATGTATTAGCTGCTCGCATTATCCGAATGCCGAAAATTTTGAGGTGAAACTCCGAGAAAGATAGTAACTGCAGTGGATTCTTCTCGGCGCAAAACGGAAATATATCAAGGTAGAAAACTACATAGGAGGCAATGTCACGGGTAAGAAAATGACCCCTCATAGCCCGGATGGTGTGACTGGACTTCTAATTTCGGCATTAGTTCTGCTACTTGAGGTTCACATAATATGAATATTCTTCAGCAGTTATCGGAATTTTGAAGCACCAATCTGTCCAAATAACGAGCAGAGTACATGTGAGGAGAATCGTGCTAAGCTAGTTTCCCCCGCCACGTACCCTTAAATCTCTTTGTACTCCCATAGTATTATATAAACAGCCAATTCCACAATTCGGCTTTCATTTCATAAAATATAACCACCTATCCAAAAATGAAATTCGCTACGTTATTTTTGGCAGCAACGAATCTTTTAGCAGTGGCCATGAGTGCTTCTTTTGGTTTTAAACCTAAAGGCGGGCTTCGCTTGCGGACAATTCCAAAAGAAACCCTCTCAAATGTCACCAGAAAACAACCTGTTCAAGGTATAATTTCTGCCTCTAAAGAAGGTGGAATTACTCAAAATGGAGTCCCAGCAATCCCACCGAAGCAAATCTTCGCTGATCTAACCCAGTTCGTGCAGTATTTGCAGTCATTTCTGACGCAGTTTGGGTTTAATAATGAAGCATTTGATGCCGAGTCGGATCTACTCCAGAATATGCTCATAAAGATCGAAGCCTGGATGGAAAAGCGCCCTTTTTCCCGGGATCGCAGCATCCAGTTTATCTTTGCGAAGAAAATGCTCTATGCAATGTTAGAAGCTGTCGAAAACTTGAAGTTATTGGACCGCAAACTAACCCACAGTTTGTTGGTGTGTAAATTGATCGAGATCAATGTATGGTGTTTTTCTCTCTACGATAGCTACGGAGTTCCCAATGCGAGAAAGCCAGGCTACGAATCTGATATTGTTCGATTAAAAGAAGCATTGAAGTTGTGGGAAAACATCTTTAATGACTTTGACCATGTGCCTTTAGCAATATTGTGGGCGTTTTCAACTAATCTCAGACCAGTGAAACGAAATCTCTATCTAATGTCACAGTACGTAAATATATATTGAATCATGAAGACTAATTTTGAAATGTTTCAAATGAATGGCATGTAGGCGCTTTACATGATTTTGTGACATGTAAACCTGAAGTAAAGTTTCTAGTGCTGTGAAAGTTCAGTTTGAAGGCAGCGTATGGGTGGTAGATATATGGGTGGAGCGAGAATATATATATTTTTTTGGCCATTCTACAAGAAATAGCAAATGTGTTGTTGGAACTCCATGAACTTTAAATGACATCTTTGTGCTTCAGCAATTTCTTGAGTACTTCGTAGTTTAGACATCTACATTTCGAGGGGTGTTGTAATAAGCCACAGTAAGATTAAAGGAACGGGAAATGATGTTCTATTCAATCGTCACTTTCTAAAATTGGAAATCATCCTCTGTATCTCCAAAGGGTGGTATAAAAATTGGCATAAAATTTCAATGGCTCGGCCGCAACTAAGCGGCCAGAATCATCGCTTTATGAATTGTTCCATAAGTATAAAAGTTTAGAATAAAGCGCGATAAAGAAGACAGGTAGTACATTTGAGTACAGCCCACATAAACTCCCGGGCAGAAGCACACATATCAGTCTAATTTCAGTGTCAAGGGCTATCTCAACTGTGAGTACTTTATTCATTTCGGCTGATAATCAGAACCAATCTAATTTGATAAATATCATGTTAGAGTCTGCTTAAATACATTGCAAAATTTCCACAAACTTGCCAAGCCCCACCTGGAAACGTTTAATGAATGATGATGGTACACCTGTTTCTGTCACTAAGCCAAAATTACATCTTTCAAAAGCATTGTTTGGGTCTATTGAATATAGATAGATAATCCTAACCCCAAAAGTAGACTTATTGTGGTGCCAAAGATGGTTTTGGAAGTAATGCGTAATAATTTAGTATAGAACCCAACGTGCGCATGCGGTCTATTGTCCCTCTCGATGAAGGGTCATGCAAAATCATGAAAGTCATGCATGGCTAATTTTGTCAAAAAGAGACCGAGAAGGTTTTCGAAACTTTCCAGTGGGTACTCAAGGATTATCTGCCTTTGGACGGAGCAGTAGTGACCATGAATTCTTTTCTCAAAGCTATATTGGCAGGCTTAAAATTTTTCGTAATTCCCTAAGTTACCTCAACTCGTCCAAACCCTCAGAGATTCAAAGGCTTCAATTGCTGTTGCTTTCAATTTTCCAGGGTATATAAATGACAGCGTCCACTCCCTTTCCAAGTCCCCACAAAAATTCTCGTCAATTCTAACTACCAAAATCCCCAGAAGGCCACGGTTTAGGATGTTAAAAAGTTGGGTGCTCATAAACTTTATCTCTTGGACTCTGTTGGTGATTGTTAGGGGTGAAAACCCCATGGAATATAACGATGAAGCGTTTTTGGGCTCTCAGATCGAATGTGCTGGAGACGATGTAAAGCTGTATGGACCATCGGGGGAGGTCATTTGCATCCAAGAGACCGACACCAAGGAAACCGTTTTGAACCGCCAAGTCAAGGCCACAAACAGAGAGTTGGATGAATTTGTGGCTCACTTGAAAGCCTTTGTGTACGATACGACATTTGATGTTCGAGCCTTCGAATTCGAAGGTCCGGAGCTCCAAAATAAACTCACTAATCTCGCAGAATTGGTGGCGCTTTTGCAACCGCCCACACATAGCCTTTTGGCTCGGGTGAATTTCGCTAAGCATATGTTCCAAGCCATGGCGACTTCCATTGATCAATTAACCTTCTACGAAGTGATCAATACACCTGGGCGTGACTTAGTATGGGCCATTGTTGACCTCAATATCCGGCTATTGGCGATGCGAAACTCCCAAGGTATTCCGGATTCTACAATTCCAGGCTACGAGCATAAAATATCGCGTTTCACTGATTTCGTGCAAAGTTTAAACACTGGGGTGGAAAAGACCGAAAATATGGCGTTTGGAACTTACCTGGTGTTCATGTATCAGAAACAACAAGCCGAAAACGCTCTTTTGGAGATGACGTTCCACCTTTGAAGTCCAGGATGGAGGAATGACTATGTAAAGGGTGACGTGATTTGCAGATATACGACTGTAACAGAGTAGTTATTTGTGATAATAAGGTTGTGCCAAAGGTGGAGTGGAAAATAATTATAGCCATGTTTGCACCTTGTACACGTATTTAATAAAGATGACCAGCTGAGTTTAACGTAAGCAGACTCAAAACTATGAAATAGTGCGCGGAAGAAACACCCCCAACGTTTGCGAATAGATGAAATGAATTCAATGGGCATTACAAAAAGTTAAATAAAATTGCAGCCGAAGGGAGTACTTTCACGCAAGATAGCAAGTGAATTTACAAGAGTTAGTCGGTTTGAGTTTTACGTATTAGCTCTATGAATTAGACACGATTTTTACTGGAACACTATACTAGTGTAGATGTAATCTCTGGAGACTGTTCACGGAATAAAATCTGGCTGTAGTAGTGAAAGGTTAGTATTGAAAAAATTTTAGACGACACAAATTACAAATGAAAGCCCAGCCTCGCGCAGTTTCATCCCCTTCCAGACCTATTTATATTCCAAAAGTGGGGGATGAAAAGATGGGGTTTAAATGTTACTTGTAACTCGAAAACCAACAATACACTACTAAATATTTGCAAAGTTTCCTATTGAATTAGCAGCCTGTTATGTTAGTACCAGAAAATGTTTTGCGAATATGTTCACAATAATAGGAGGGACGTCTGTCCGCAAGTTTTGCGTTTCATTTGGTACCAGATTTCAGCTCCGCCTAAACGTTTTTTTCAGGATGAAACAGAGAAGTAAGAAGCAGATACTTTCAGTAGTGGAAACCACGGATTAAAGAATATTTTGACCTTAACTCCTTCAAACCTTAAATTGGTCAGTTTTCTTTCTCTCTTTGCTTTCTCTCTCAGTTCGCACAAGACCAGTTTAG
>JAJMIV010000513.1:0-10766 GCA_030563445.1 Metschnikowia gruessii
GGGCGTGTGGCGTAGTTGGTAGCGCGTTCCCTTAGCATGGGAAAGGTCTCCGGTTCGACTCCGGACTCGTCCAGTATCTTTTTGTTTTTGCTGTTTTTATAAATTAATCAAAGGCTGCTTAATGTTGACTTGATTATTTTTCTTTTTATTGCCTTTTTGGTACAATTCTGAGCAGAATTACTTTCGCACAATACTCAGTCTTGTGTATTCGTAATATACCGCGCGCAGGTCCACTGTAGGCAATCGCAGTAGCTTTTTGCACCCATTCTTCACCAAGAAGACACCTCAAAAGAGTACTCAATAAAGCCAAAAAGCCACTAAAATCAGTCAGCTACAGAAAAATGACACAAGCCACAATTTCCGAGCAAATAACGAACAAGTGGGGGTCTGCCTTCTCGAAGGTTCTTGTGTCCAGCTCGTTTTTTTATCCATTCAAGGTTTGTAAAACACACATCAAAAGATCAACAGATAAAATCGACAAAAATCGACAAAATTCAACAAAAATCACCAGATAAAAATCACCAGAACGAATTATACCCCGACGAGCCCTACTAACAGAACAGGGTATGGAGTATTTCAGCCACCACTATGAATTCTGGCCTCCACTTCTCGCAGTATTTATTCCAGCAGCATTGGTGCTGATGATCGTGTTCAGTATTTTGGCAGTGACAGTATTCCCATTATATGCGTTTTTAGCAACCTTGGTCACCGGCCCGTTTGGGTTTATTTCGGCTGCGGTCACTTTGTTTCTGATCACTCGCCTGCTTACTATTTTGATTCTGCAATTGCTATTCATTAGGCATATCCAGGGGGCCATTTTTGAGAAGGTGTTGGAAAACGAAGGTGCCAAGGAACTCGTTGAGCAGTACAAGATCAGAAAAGCCCGCGACCTGCCTCGAAGAACATTCGACTTACGTATTCGTTACCAGACGATGCCATTTCTTCAGCGCGAGCTCTTTTACTTTTTATTGGGGATCATTCCCTTGATAGGCCCGCTTATTGTGGTTTTCTTCAAGGCCCCAATCAAGGGCTACAAGACGCATAAGCGTTATTACAAGCTCAAGATGTGGGATTATACCGACGTCAACCGTTTTTATAAGGAGTACTACCGGGACTACACTGCGTTTGGTATAGTGGCGTTGCTTTTGGAAATGATTCCCGGGGTCACGATTATCTTCATGTTCACCAACAATATTGGCATGGCCTTGTGGACCGCACATTACCATAGTGATTTCGACGAGTTCATGGTGGATGACATCGAAGAGGTTTCTGAAGACGACCTTGAGGTGAAATCCACCACTTCTGTGGCTGAGAACAAAGAGGACTTGCTACAAATAGATGACGCGAGTGTTTCCCATGGTATAAGTGATGATCAGGAATCGGAGTTGAAGACATGAAGGAAGTTTATCGTCAAAAGTGATCACAAGAAATGTATAATGCCGTATTTAGTATGAATATCGCATGCCTGTCGCTAGTAAAGGTACACGTTATCAACACAGCCAAACCCGGCAGCCACTCCACCCTCGTCACTAGAGCTGAACTTCGATCTCAACAAGAAGCCGGCGTTTTCGTTCGAAAACACCTCGCCGGTGTTTTCGTCAAACACTATATTTCCAAAAATGCCCAACTCAGAAATAATATCCTCGGTGTACAAGTCGTCGTTGCGCAAAATGGTGTTTCTATGGGTAGGAGGATTGATGAGCTCCATCAATATGTATGCGCCCCAGTCCTTTTCGGATAAGGTGTTCAAAAACCCAGGGATGTTTTGCTTATACACATTGTTACCTCCACCTTCACGCTGTGGCTTCAACACAAACTTCTCGGGAGACTCAAGCGCAAGTTTCCTTGCGGCCTGGCCTTCGTCTGAGTCGTCGAGAGGGTGGATTTTCACAAACGTCGATAGGAGCTTGTCGAGGTCGTCGTCACCAAGGTCGGGCAAAAATGACTTGACAACTTCCGGCAGAGTCAACACCTGCTGGATCTTCTTGGCACCGGAAAGCTGGGTCAAAAGAGAAGGACACTTGATGGCCTTGGAAGTCTCGAGGTGGAGCCTGGCAGCCCACGTGACTTCCGGGTCACTCTCGTAATCCAGGGGGGCATAGCCCGACCGGAAGTACACCACCGACACTTCGTCCATGGTGTGTTTCATATACAATTTCCCCAGGTTAATGGTGGTTTGCTCGGAGATTTGCTCGAGACTGAGTCGATACGATTTCAAGCGGTGTTTTTCCAAAAGCTCGTACTCGAGAAGCCTCTGGTCAAAGCAGTTGCGCTCGCCGTTTTGAACCACAAACAAAATGACACTTGTGGTGGTTTCGGTTTCTCCATTATAGTAGAAGTTTCCGTGGGCCAAGCCTTGGGCAATCTCACTGATGGAGTTTGACACCGGGAGCTCGGATTCCTGGTAATATTTCTGCGAGTAGTCGTCGTCATAGCTTCCACGCTGGTTCAAATATGTGTGTGCCTGTCCCACTTTGGTCGATAACCCACCAAACGATACCGAGACCGTGTTGAACTCGATCTGCTTGATGTCATGGGTCAATTCATCATACATGTAGTCGGAACGGAACACACCCAAGGTGATGGGTTGGGGTACGGACCCGCCACCGGCATCCACGGCCTTCACATAGGTTTCGTAGAGTTTTCCCGTGAATTCGGCGTCGAATTGGGCCAATTTGGCCACCACCTCCAAGAGCCATGTCTTCTGCTTGGCCACTACGCTGGCATACAACGAGTTGAACAGTTTTTGCACGTCAACGGCACGCTCAAACATGTCCTTGGGGAACGGGGTGGGGAACAAAGTGATGGGCGCATTGTTGGCCGAAAAAGCCTTGAAGTTGGGTGGATACATGACCAAACCATTGGCCAAGCACCATTGGAGAAGTTCCTCTACCAAAAGAGCCTTATTTTCCGCACTAAGCGAGGGAAATTGCTTATAAGACATATCGGTGGGGCGAAAAGCGAGAGAGGGGTTTCTAGTGAGCGGTTCTAGTGAGGGGTTCTAGTGAGGGGTTCTAGTGAGGGGTTCTAGTGAGGGGTTCTAGTGAGGGGTTCTAGTGAGGGGTTCTAGTGAGGGGTTCTAGTGAGGGGTTCTAGTGAGATGTGATTTCTAGAGAGGGGATTTCCAAGCAATTGAGGAAAAGATCGTAGTGAATCAGTACTTAGCAAAGGTGATTTACATGTTGGTGCGCGCATCCGGACGCCGGATTTATAAGCGATTGCGTTATCGCTCGCAGCCACAGAGAGTGGAGAGTGGATGGGTACTGATAAGGAGGGAATGTGCCAGAACAGGTGAAGTTCTTGTGAAAAAAAGAAGGGGGAGAGTTAAGGGGGAAGTGAGAATATTTTGTGAAAAAAAAAGTTTATAGTGGCTCTTTTTCATGGTTTGTTGTGGGGTGTGTGTATTTTATGAATACACTAATCCCTCGCTAGTTGCATACATTTTGTGCATGCAAGCTAATGGGGTATGCACCAGGTCGAGGTAGCCAAATACAAGGGAAAAGGTGATTATCTTCTTTAAAAAAAAGATTATCGAGGTTTTTTTCTATGGATAGAATCAAATTACACACAATTCCAGAGAAAAAGACATTATAGCTCGTGGAAAAATATTGAATTTTGCCGGGTGCTTTGCTTGTATATGGGAGATAAATTATCTTCCTAGATTGGAAGTAATCTTCCTAAATTGAAAGAAATCTCCCTAGCAGCAAAGAAGAGGAAACAGATACAAAAGATAAGTTCAAATTCCATAGTAAGCGGTCCAAAACGCTTTCCGAGTATTTAATATAAGGCGAAATATGTAGGTTTTCTCGGGGGTCCACTATTTCCAGCTGCTTTTGCTCTTTAAGGTACGAAATTCAAGATATACTCTTTCAAATGCAGGAAGCAGAAGATTTCAGTGTTCATTTTGATTCTAATGGATTATTTCATAAAAAAGTCATTTTGTGATGCTTGTGAATTTTATGAGTGGTGTTTTATGCAAGGTATCGGTAGCATTGGGTCGGTATGCATGCACGTAGCGAGGTAATGTGGGAGTGGACTGGTCTGGAGGATATTTTCCATAAAGGAAGACACCAAGTAGGTTTGTTTATATGTGTATAATAGTTGCCTGGGTTCTAGGTGATGAATATTTTCCGAATTACTGCCTTGGTGTGTAAAGTGAATATGGTGTATTACTCAGTACTGATAAATGGGTTGACTGCTAATATAATGGTGAGGTGGGCAGTGTAGCACACCAAAATGAATAGGGATGGCCAATTTTCTGTTGAAATTAGCCAATTTGGGGTTAAATACTTTATATTTGTTATTGAGACAATTTTTTCTGGTCTAATGGGAAAAAGCGTGGAAATAATTGTGCCTTGTGGATCTATTGATGCAAATTATCTCAATCATTTGCAGCCAGAGGCCGCGCAGTTCACAACGCTTTATTAGGTATGATGTGAGAAGCCCGTTCAATTAATTTCATGCAAGCAAAACTCATTCCACGATAAAGGTCATTAATTTTATTTTCTTAATCTTGTGAAGTTTTATTTCCGGAAATTGTCATTGGCATTTTCGACCACTTAATCAATAAATTGCTGACTGCGAAATAGTGGCCTAACCCCTCGTTCTGACTCAATACACGTATAGACTTTTTGCAGATAAGATGTGGATAAATCTGGAATACTCAAGATGAGCCACCAGATCTAGATACTTCATTTCCGCGAACAATCTGGTGCAGATATCGTATCAGTTCTGTAAGCATATATATATGGTAAGAAGGTGCAATACTTAACGACCCTATAGATGACGCGAGACCACAAACATTATTGAAGGAATTGCAGAAATTTTCAAATGTTCCTTAGTAGATTAAAGACTCAGCGATGAATTTATTCTAACCTCGAGACAGACACAATTAATAGCTGAGTCTGACTGCTATACTGATCAATTGGTTTATTAATGACAAGGAGTGAAGCAATTGAGTAATTTTCTTAACATTTCTAGCTACATGGAAATATTTGTTAAATGACCTGTTATTCCGAAAGTATTACTGGTTCCATGGGGTGTCCCAATTCCTTTATTGAAGAATCTTTAAATGTTTTGTGAAGTGGTGATTTAGTTTTTAACTGTGAGACACTGAAAGCTTTACTATATTACGAATAATGGGATTCAATTCCATTCGCCTTCCACCAAACCAGAATGAATAGCGAAGAAATTGGTCTCTTACGAGAATTTTCAGATACTGTCTCATTTAATTACCCAATTATGTATTCTCTGAAACAGGTTCTCTATTTCTTGAATGCTTTTATCATCTGCATGCGGAATGAGGAATAGTATATTTGTCCCTTCAAGCTACACAGTCATTAGAACCTATTGATTTCAGTATGCTGATTAAACGAGAACAAGGGCGAGACCTAAAGGATAAACTTATGATCCTTAATGGATCATCTACAACTGGAAATTCATTCATATCGTTGATTTAATGCTAAATAATAATGTATTTCATGATTCATAATTGGAGCAAAGCTTAGGGTCCTTAAGCAGTGATAACCTTCAAGGCAATGTCAATACCGCCAGTGCAGTCCTTATTGGACAAGGAAAAGGTGTTGTCATCAGATGGACAGGCCTTCCATCCCGAGTTACCGTTGAAAGTCAAGTGGCCGTCTTGGATAGAAAAGCCCTTGGTGGCAGGTTGACGGCCAAATGGAGCAACATCTCCCAATTCACCGGTGGTTTGGTCCAAGTTGATACCTCTTCCATCTTGGTCGACCAAACTGGTGCTGTCACTGTCGAAAGACAAAGTCAAGTATTCACCTTCGGAGCCTCCAACAGAGAACACATGGGGGTGTTCAGGAACCTTCTTGATACCAGCATTTTGCACGGAAGAACCAGAGTGAATGGCAATGAGACCAAACTTCTTACCTGGTTGCACAGCAGAAGTGGACGAAGATGTTGCAGAGCTCAGGGAGGTAGTGCCCAGAGAAGTGGTGCTCACAGAAGAAGCCTTAGTTTCCGCAGCGTACACAGCAGAAGACGATTGAGTGTGCACAGCAGAAGAAGGGGAAGTGGTAGCAGTGGTGGTGGATGGAGCAGAAGATCCGTTGACATCGCTAGTTGGTTCTGGGCCAAAGGCACGCACCGCAACACCAAGACAATCAGAACTGGTGGAGTTGAAGTAGATCTTAGAACCAGAACACACTTCGAACGCAGAGCTGCCACCGAAGGCCAAGTAGTTGCCACTGAAGGAGTAGCCGGTTTGGGCCTTGTCGGCCAAAGTCACAGCCTTATCGTCGCCAATGTGGATGTATTTCTTGGAAATGGTATCAATCAACGAGCCGTCGCTGTTCAACACCAAGTTCATGTCACCACTAGGACCAGCAACAATGTCAGAACCCGAAGGCTTGAACAGACTGTACTGGTATTGGGAACCCGAACGGATGATGAGGGCATTGAAAGATTGGCCAGCAAGAGCAGTAGCGAGAATAGTGAGGAAAGGCAAGACTTGCATTTTTTTGGTTGTTTGAGTAGTGAAGTTCAGAAGGTAAGTAGATAAGTAGATATCTGAGATGATGATGAGAAAAAATATTAATGTCGGATTATCCACCTGTATTTATATTGTCAATTGACCTTTCATCTTTTACATCTGATGACCGGACCCAATGACCAGATCTAAAAATAGGTGCGAAAAAAATAGGTATAATCCATATTCTCATAGACCCCATGCTAGAGAAGCATGCACTAAGCTTATATGTCGTCACGCATCGTGACCCTAAAAAAAAAAAACCAAAAAAAAACCCCAAAAAAGGTACACTGTATGGCATCAACCCAATACTATCTCATTCAAAGAGCCACTCAAAATGCCGAGAAAACTCTTTCCTGCACCATGATGTCACCATCTCATGGGGTCCGATGTCCGATCTGATTATACTGATCTGGTATGATTAAGATGATTAAGAGTTCTCTAGTGGGGTTGGATTGCCATTTTAAGGAATTATCTATCTTATTCTGCAATTATCATTATCTTGAAAAAACATATTCTACATTATGAATACAGACTTTAAGAAAAATAGCGGCCTGAGATGAGCCTACTCAACTTAAAGATGAAAACTGGAGAACACTATGGAAATCTCAAAATCCTGCACCTCAAGTTGGCGGTCACTCAGAAGCTGGAAAGCCCCGCCACTGAGTAGAAAGCCTGTATAAACCCCACGCTAAAGGTGCGCCCCCACTCTCGGATCTCTGAATAGCCGGAAGCCGAAAGAAATGAAAGAGAGGTAATGATAAAAGAAGATGGAAAAGGAAAGAAAAAAGATTATGGGTGTTGTTTATCTCAAAATTAGAAGAACTTTGGGGTCCATTGCGGTAAATGAGTTACAAACATGATGATTTGGTGGGAAAGTATGTGTTGTCTGTTCCTGAGTAAGAGAGAAGAGTGACGAAGGATATTGCTCGTTTTCGAGTGTTTGTGCTTTTTTCTTCTTTTTTCTTTTTTAACTCTTTCGAGAAACGTCATATTGCTGGCTGCTCTGGAAAAGCAAGAGCTAATTATATATTGCTAAATGGCTCACACCTCAGTACATGTGCTGTGATAATTAATTAGATGGTGGACACAACCATGGTCTTTTTTGCAATCAACAATATTTAAAGAATACAAAGAATATTAAAGCTCTACTCTTTCCCGTACCGCAGAAATATCTGTCATATGTAATTTTTTAGTGATTTAAGGAACTAAATTTACACATTCTTGATACATTTCATCTACAGAACATACTTGAAAAACACAGGCGAAAGCTAAAAACAGATGGTCGCTTTCATAATTCGCAAAATATTGATTTCCGTCTTACCACGCTTAGTAATGACGCAAACTCAATTTATGGCCTTTATATTTCCTTACTGCCTCTACCCGGTGAGAACAATATCAATCGATTGATGTAATATACTGTATATCGTTGTTATTCTTTAGGGAAGATTGGCCGGGGAGATCAGGCCACCTGACGTGTGGCGCGATGATAATTATAATGCTTGGATTTTGACAGCAATCGACGAATATCAGCTTTTAGATTGAAGACCCGGGAAAGTGATGTAATACATGCCCTTTTCACTCAGGAATAGGACTGGTCAGTGACAGTCAGGCAACGCCCAGTGATATCATCATTTTCTGAAACGAAATTTCAAAAGTAGATTTTTTTTATTACAATGTATCGAAGAAAAACTGAAGGAGAATACAAAATCTTTAGAGAGAATTAGTCTACTTGATGAAAGACTCTTGAAATATGAAGGCAGGCTCAAACACGCGAGTGGTGGTCACCCAACGTGTTCCAGGGACACCTCTCATTACTCTATCCCAAGTTTGACAGCGTTGGAATCACGTTAAACTGGGGTTTTAGCTCTTCCAGAAAGAATTCCTCTGGATGGCAACCCCTTACATCAAAATATTCAACAATTCACAAAGATAATGGTACTTACACGGTACTCATAGTGTGGTTCCAGATGAATGAGTTTTGTTTTTGCTTAAGACATCTTGAGGGGGCTAATTTTTAACCTAATACCAACAATTCATAGAACTCTATAGAAATTTTTTTTTTTAGAAAAACCTAACCTGCTGCCGACTATATGCCAAGTCTCTAATCGCGGAATACCCCACTGAACCTAAGCAAGAGTAGCCCTTGTGGCACATATATGTTAGAAACTTGAACCATTCTGTTAACTAAATCCCCTCCAAAGAAGAAAAATAAATGATATGGGGCACAAAAATACCTTTAAAGCCCCCAAAAAGGTCCTGTGTAGTTCCCAATTTTACACATTTGCCCCCTCTGACCTATACAGCTTACAAAATCAACGTTCGGTTGCGGCCATATCAAGTGGAACACACTGTTTCCCGTCCGATCAACGTTAGTTAAGCCACTTAGAGCCACACTGAGTAGTGTAGTGGGAGACCATATGCGAAATTGTGGTGCTGCAATCTTTTTTATTTTTGAAGAGTTCAATTGGTGATAATGATTAATTTACGGGAGCTGTTGTATTAGAGAAGCGAGTGCGTGGAGTATTAGCACTGTGAGAAGAAACACTTCAACCACCACAATATTTTTATCACTTCAAAAGTGAAACGGTAAAAGAATCAGATTTACAATAAAAGAAAGGAGGATGTTCGAATATTAACAAGAAAATAATGAACTCTTTATATACTTTTTTTAACTGTCTGCTTCCAATTACCAGATCCGCACCGTGTAATACTCACCCGAGCACCATTCCGTATTAAGCTCCATGGAAAAAACCACCCATAAGTAAGAAATCAGAAAAGTAAACAACTCAAAAGCTTTCAAAAGGTGTCATATATAGACCAGCTTGCTTCCACCATGAATAAACATACACATGGTTGCTCGAGCACCTCCCTAAAAAGTGAAGCTCGAATTTTCCCCAGTCACGTGCGCAGCGTGACTGCTTTCCCCGCACTATCTGCAGTCCGATGAGTGTACAGTGCGGTGTGCGAAAAACTTATTCGAGGTGAAATCTCGTCGATTTCGCCGTAGTGCTTTGCTATACATCCATATCAAAAAGTATGTTGAACCGCTGTGTTGCTGGGTTAATGGCACGAATGGGATGTATATGGGCGAAGTAATCCAGAATATCGAAAAGTCCAGCGAAAATACCCAATTTTTCGTTGAATTATGGTGTACCCCAAGATCAAGCCACTCACGGCTTTTCAGCCATGAAAGAATCACCTTAAACCTTTTGGGTGTCAACCAAATATGGACAAAAACATCGGCCAAGCCCATTGAGTGATGAAAATACTCAATGTCCTTAAATGAGAAGCCCCACCCAAAGCCTTTGACCCAAAACCCCGCCGAAATGCTCATAAAACTCATGGTTTTACCACCCAACCTTTCTTCAGGTTACTAACATTCTAGTGAAATACTTAGCTGCTTACTTATTGTTGGTTAACGCCGGTAACACCTCCCCATCTGCCGCTGACGTCAAGAAGGTCTTGGAGGCCGTCTCCATCGAGGTCGAGGACGACAAGGTCGAGAAGTTGTTGGCCGAGGTCGAGGGCAAGAACGTCGAGGAATTGATTGCTGAGGGTAACGAGAAGTTGTCTTCTGTCCCAACCGGTGCTCCAGCTGCTGGTGGTGCTTCCGCTGCCGCTGGTGGTGACGAGGCTGCTGCCGAGGAGAAGGAAGAGGAGGCCGCTGAGGAGTCTGACGACGACATGGGTTTCGGTTTGTTCGACTAAGCGCATCGCTCCAGTCTTCTGTAACATACGCTCTTAATGATCATCGTGGCATAATACACTCACTAGAAACTGTTGATGTAGACGGGTTGAATCCTAAGATGTAGATCCATATTGTATTTTTACTGTGGTTGGACTCACTTGTCTTTCCACTCTACTTCTCCTAAATCTAAATCCACTTCTCGTAAATCTTCTCACGATGTGTTTTTGTTTAAGAACAGAAGACTAAAAAGTTTGGAGTTTATTATATAACGTGAGATTACCCTCGGAAGCTATCCAAATAGAAAGGATGGTGTATTTTACTGCTTTCCCGGGTTCCTCAAAAGAGGTCAGCTGTATTCCTTACATTCGCTTTCAATATCACTAACCTGTACTTTCGTTTTATTCAAAAGGGTGTGAAAATCTTCTTTTAACATAAACAGGTATGATTCAGAAGCACCGATATAAAAACGGTTCTCTTTTTCATGTGGCTGTGCTAATTCAAGAAGCATACGTGCAAATTGATATTCGCAAAATCTGCGTTTCGCATTAGTTGAATCAGAAAAGAATGAAACACCTGAAA
>JAJMIV010000515.1:0-10755 GCA_030563445.1 Metschnikowia gruessii
GTCAGAATCGACATCTAGTAAACCGTAAATATATTAAAATATAGCTCATAATATTTGTCGCTAAATATCGCGCTTGACTAATTTTGATCAACACTGTGTATAACTGTAAAAAGCTTTTAAAGAACTTTCACTAAAAAGACAAACCAGGTTTTTGCTTAGTATTGAGATACAATTAAGGGTGATTAGAAAGAGGTACTCTGAAGCCTGTAGTACTTAAATATCTTGGCTAGTGTAATGTGAGAATGTGTGGGCAACTAAATAGTACACTGAAACACCCAATTTTCCACTTTGGTCCCCACTAAAAGTGTTTTAGTGAGTCAATTCCAAAAAATCAATAACATTCGGTAATTTAGTGAATTTGACACAGTATGTATTCACTCTGTAAATGGGCATATGGTGACACTGTTAAACTTGTTTAAACATGCCATGGAGAAAATATATCTCGCACACTTGTGCACCCAAAACTATTGTAAAGTTTAACAGGAGCTACAGATAATTCCATATATACACCATAATTCCAAATATGTAAATATATAAATATATAAATATACCTAGTAACTATGTAGAAGCAGTAAAAGCTCGAATTATGTGAATTCTTAACACACAGGACACGATAAAACTATACTTGACGGTAAGAAAGACCGATATCATCAATCAACTAATATCATCGCCAATAGAATAATATCCATAAGAACCTCGGAAAATATCCCAAAGTAACTGAAAAAATACCATCTAGTTAAATGTTCAATATAATTAAATTCACCATAATTTACACCGCGAAATACCGTGCAGCGGTTTCTCTGACCGCGAATTTGCGGCATTCCAGTGGGTGCAAATTATCAAATATTCCCCTTTTGTACATTTTTCTCTTTTCTTTTCTTTACATTTTCCCCACTTCCAATGTTCCGGGCTTTCCACCACAAAGCTCTCATCATCGTGCCTGCTCTATATGGGTTTCTTTTGACCCTGGACCGGGCCACGCTTGTGGCTTTTCTGGCCAACGAACGACTCGGCCAGGTATTTGAACATACTTCTTTAGTTGGAGTTGCGTTATTGGTGGGAGCATGTTCACTTGGAGCCGCCAGTATGTATTTAACGGTGGGGTGACGATGAAGGGGTCATGCGTTTTGGAAATAGGGGTCATGCTTTTCCAGTTTGCTTTGTACTCTTTGTATCACTCTAATGTTTTCGAAGTGACTGAAGTTGACTTTGGTTTGGTTTCGTTCATTAGCAAGTCCCCTTTTAACTTCCCTTTGAGACGACACCCCCTTCATTATCCCCTCCGCTTCACCTTTGACCCCCCTCCCATCCCATACTAACCCCCAGTCAGCTCACTCTTTTCAGGTAAACTCTGTGATAAGTTTGGGTTTCTCCATGTCACCAGAATCGCCGGTTTTCTTTGGTGTTTTGGGTGTATCGGCGCGTATTTCTCGCCACAAAACGTCTACATTGTTCTCTGCAAGTTAGTCAAAGGTTTTGGCGTGGGTTTTGCCAGCGTGGCGCTTCCCCTCTATGTATTTGAAGTGCTTGTGCCTCCCCACCGAGCGCTGGCCATTGGATGGGCAACTGCTTTCAGTGTTCTTAGTCAGGCGGCTATTTTCGGCTTTGGGGTCCTTTTAAGGGTATCGCTCCGTAGTGCCACCGATGCGTTTCACTTTTCCTGGATAGCAGAGGTGTTTTGGGGCGTGTTGGTGATTGTGACATCGTTTTTTCTTCCGGAATCGCCCAAATTTCTTGCCCGGAAAGGAGACTGGGTCAAGGCCACCGCCAGCCTTGAGCGTCTTTCACGACAAAAGAATATTTCGCTCACTTCTGTACCACCGAAAGCATCCAGTTTTGCCGACCTATTTTCCAAAGAAATCAGAGCTAAGTTTTTCTTTGCCGTGGCCATCCAGCTCTTTGCACGGGCGTCGTGTATTTTTGGTATTACCCATATTATCCACTACACTATCTCGTTCTGTCGTTTGGGCGACACCTTGGTGGAGTCTTTGTACGGGGTATTCTACGCCATCCAGTTCTTCTTTACTGCATTATCCATATTCGTCATGAAGAGCGCCCGCCGGAAAGATATGCTTGCGTACGGGTTTTTTTTGCTCAATGTGGCCTTCATCAGTTTGGGCGCCACAAGCTATGTTTACGCCACAGCATCCCCGCTGCCTATGATGTACGCGCCACTAGTTCAAGTCAGTCTAGTTCCTGCTTCGACTGTTTTGGCGCTTACAGGATTTGCTTTTTCGGTTTCTTCACTTCTCATTACTTCACTGTCCATGCTGTTTGTGCTAGAAATTCTCCCCTGTGACTCGCGCTCCAAGGGCGTTTCTATAGCCATGTCTGCCGCCTGGACCGTGGAGACTCTTGCGGCCACTTTGAGTGTGGGGCTCTCAAACCTCCACCCGTTTGTGTTTTTCTTTGTGTTGTCAACAATATGTTTCTTTGGCATGCTAGTCACCGTTTTTGTGTACGAGGAGAAGAATTACACCGAGGGGCTTCCGTTCCCACTTGGTGTTTTGGAGAGTAGTGCAGAACAAGAGGATAAGGCCGAGGTTCCCGAAGAAACCAGTCCCCAGGAATTGCTTGTTGAAAACCCACACTCGCAAAAATCTTCTGAATCGGATTCCGCACATAAGAAACTGTTCCAGCCGCAAAACTTCATTTCTATCCACAAGCGGTCTGATGAAATGGTAACGGCACTCCCCAAGTTTGTGGTGACAAAGGCGCCGGCGCAGCAAATGACTACCGCCAAGTCAGAGCTTACTGTTCTCCAGATGAAAACGGCCGATACGCGGTTTCCTCTGACAACTTTCGAAAAGGGCGCAATTCCTTTGGAGGATATTGACGAGAACCACCTCGTGACGGCAACTGAAGGCCATAAGTTGGCTCCTTACAAAACCCTTGATTCTAAAGTCACCATAAGCGGGATGTGGTCGGAGGTGAGCGACCAAGATTACTAGGGTATTTGAGGTGAATTAAGTGTATTATGGGATATTTTAACTCGATAATATTTTAGTCAAGAGTGTCGAAGAATATCTTACCGTGAAGACCGATCTTTCTGGGGCAAGTACCAAAATCAGTGTGGCTCTTACATTGGATTCGCCGATAAGAACACATGAAGCACTACTAAATGCCTCAGAGGGGTTGTATATGCCCTCTCAATATCTAACGCAATTATGTATTGCGGGGGTTCACGATAAACATCTTTGCAATATTTGTACTGCTTTATTAATTAAGCCAGTGTTGATTGAAAGTAGTCTGCACGATAATTAGCCGAAAATTGAACTGTATTCTAAAAATTTAATTAAACTACATGTGATTACTGGTTCGGAAAAAGGTTTACTAAGAGTTTCCAGAGATCTTTTTGATATTTGTAAAGAGCTGGTCCTTATTTTCTTAGGATATAGTGGTCAAAAACTACCACACATTCCATTGGAGTCATAAAAGAAGAATAGGTAGTTGAATAATATATCAGGGAAAATGAGTGAATTGTTTTGCACAGAACAAGAAATTTAACACGACGAAGAGAAAAAAATTCGGCACTATCTATAGTAACATCACCTTATATGAATATTAGTATATTTGCATAGAAAGATACAAGTATAGGATTCACGTGAATTTAATCAAAATGCCTGTCAACACTCCACTAAGAGTAGTTAAACCATGTTGTGATAGCAGAAAAAAACAGGATATTTTAATAAAAACTACTATTTTAACCAAACTTAGGATATATTTATGTGGTCTCACATCTGGGTGATTTTCTTTAGTTGAAAAACAGTTGATTTTGTGACTGTTTTCAACATGTTAAAGTCATAGTGTGTGAATAAATAATTCTCTTTGTTTTGTGATATGTTTTCCAGATACTACGCCAATTTTTCCGATTTTAAAGTGGTAAAAAAATATACTGCTTACACAAACGTATATAATCAAGTATTTTCAAATTTCCAAACTTCTTTTGCGTAGTTATACCGAAGTTATGAAAGAAATAACGATAAATGCATAAACTAATTACAAGTATAAAAGCGCGTGTAAATAATTCATGCAGCTCAATTCGGGCCTCCACTTTGTGTTCCTGGTTTTTAAGAGAAGCAGAAAATATTGTATCCGACCATTTATTGGATGATGTTTTATCTATGATGGCAATGTCTGCGCCTTCGGAGTGGCTATCTTCTCGGGTGAAGAATATATTAACTGATGGGCGAAACAGACTCGATACTAGTGCGATCAGAATTTTGGCCATTCTCAAGGAATAGACTCACTCAGAGAAAAAATAATATAAAAAAATTATCACTTTTTCTTTAAATGATGTGTACAAAGCGAATCAAAACGGCGTAGCGGTTGCTGATACCAGTCGCGACCAAGACTTTGGAGAAGTAAGCCAGTTCATTTGTTCTCAAGCGATGATGAAGAGAATTGGGTTTTTATGATTGTTACGTTTCTTTAAGGAAATACTAATTTTGTTTTGTTAAAAGAGACGAAGAATGGAAATTCACAGAAAGTGTACTAGCGTCTTAATTAGATGTTGGTTGTTAGAGTGACTCCCAATTCAAGCATGGTTCATGATTTACATATATAATCGGGAGTGTCGAATCTGAAAATTGTGCAGTTACAGTTTTATAAAATATTTAAAAAGATACATTTACTAGGAGAGGCCCCTCCAGTTTCAGAAAACTTAACCAGCCTCTGATTAATAGTGAGCTTGTGACACAGCGTTAAATAATATATTAAATACACGTTTCCATAATGCAACACGAATACTACTAGATGTGAATATCGGCAAAATTTCCAAAACATCTTTAGTCAAAAAAGCATTCGATATATATTCTTTACTCAAAAAAGCATTCGATATAGTCGAAACAACAAAACTGGCTGCCACTATAGTTAGTGGCCGGGCCAGTCACGTGACATCTCCACCCAATATGACATGTGTGCACTGGCTCTTTAGTTCCCCACCCTCCACACTTGCTTTTCAATTAACTCCCGTGATGTCCAATTACACGCCCATTCAACCAGACGTATGTGTTTAGGCATGACCAAAATCGTACATTCCCAATTTTGACCCATACCCAAACATTTTTTGTTACTAACTTTGCAGTCGATCGAGCCTGATTTGCCAGCTTATTCTCACACCAGTCACAGTACCCAGGGTACCCAAAATACCCAAAACACCCACAATTCTCAACATGGTACGTATACACTCGAAAATTCACGTTTTCAATTTTCCATACTAACTCACAGAAACCTCCAGAAGTGCTCCTCAACAGAATTATGGCGCGACCCCTAAAACAACCGGGGGATTCTACCAGGTCAGTTTTTACACCCGTTTTTTCGACATCAACACAGAAGATTTCATCGGCAAAATCTTCTTGGCATTGAATCCCTTCAATAACGCTTCGGTGGCATCCACCCAAACTGAAGACGGTCCTACTGAACTTTATGGATTCCTCTGGATCAATGCTACACTTGTTTTTCTCATGTTTGTGTCTGCAACTGGATCAAATTTGCTTGCACAGTGGCTCCATGGAGCAGATGACGCTCCGAAGTACGAGTACAATTTCCAGCTTCTCACGTTGTCAATTACGATTTTTTACGGCTACACCATCATTGTGCCGGCGCTTCTCTACGTAGTTACCACATGGTTCATGCATTTCAGTCCGCGGCTCTCGTTGACGCGGCTTGTGTCGATCTATAGTTATGCCAATGTGCTCTGGATCCCCACCACTGCGGCAAACGTGATGTTGGCGGTTTTCGTCAGTAAAGCAAAACATCACTTTGTGTTGAATATTTCCCAGTGGATATTGGTGGCGGCTAGTGCGCTGCTTTCGGGCTTGAGTATCGTGCTCAAGGTGCGTCCAATTGTGCTTCAGAATGTGGCACAAGGAGAAAATGAACAAGGATACGTACAAAACGAGCAGGGTGCAGGTGAGGAGGCACCCAAAAAGAGTAACCACCAGGTGATTCTTTTGGCCATTGTGGTGGCGCACTTGGCGTTTGCGGTGGTGATCAAGTTCCTGTTTTTCGGGATTGCCTAGGTTTTTTTGGTGTTAGTGTTAGTGTTAGTGTTGTGTTAGTGTTAGTGTTGTGTTAGTGTTAGTGTTGTGTTAGTGTCACTGTCATTGGCACTATCACTGTGGTGTCACTGTTAGCGTGGAAAGAAGAATGATGATTCTTTAAGTATGGCTCCGTTTTGACCCCCTAGTGGAGTTATCTTATGAGGGATCATGCCAGGTAGTGTGTTCCCGAGGTATATCTCTACGTATTTCAGATATCATATACATCATTTGAATAGACGGAGAAATTTAATAGCCGGCGTAACAGTAGAATACGCATCTGTTGATTCCAACTGGAAGGGAGAGTGAAGACCTTTCTGAAAATCTAGGGGTGATATTCTGAAGGTGATTGAACAGTGATACTTTCCTTCAAGTAGGTGCCAGTGTGTCTTGAGTTTTAAGCCACGCCATAATGCATTTTCGAGTGTCATAGAAATTATTACAAACGAGCAGTTTCAGTGACCTAAACGGTTCCAGTTCTGTAATATTCCCTGAAATGTACTCTTACTGCTTGGGAAAGTGAAACCATTGAATCTTTGAAAGGTTGTCAGTTATAATTCAGTCTGGGTGTCCAGTCCAAATATGGGTATACTCAACCACCATAAGCACTTTAAATTAATAATTGTAGGGTATATGGTCATAAACTCGTGCCTGACTAAATACATGTACCAGGTTCCAGAAGTACCTCTTAGTTAGACTTGTCCTATTCTAGCCAAAAGTGTGGACTGCTTAATATGCCAGAGTTATCAAAACATTCTTTTAAAGGGGAAGGGATGCTATATACATATTCACTATACGCCTAGAAGACACCACTACAGGGATATGAATATACCGGAAAAGGCGGAAATGACAGGGAAACCAACGAAATGAATAATGATTTTATTTCCAAAGAGAACTAATCCTCCTTCGCTTTCCAAGGCCCTGTCGGGTTCGAAGGTTGAACATGACGGAAAACTGGATAGCCTTAAAAATGATAAATACTGATAGATGCCAAGATGGGGTCCCTAACAGGAAAAACGAACCTTCTTTCCATTAAAAGAATGGAAACCTCAAGGAATAAAAAGGCTTTGTGTATTCTTTATTGTTCACTTTCTACACTTTTCTTCCACCTTTCTGTCACTTTTCTTCCACCTTTCTGTCACCTATCGGACTCTTTCCTGTTTCGCAATCGTTCAATAAAGCATGTATTTTGCCGTTAAATCTCCTACCGACATTAGATGTTCATAAGAGATAACTCCGAGGCATAGTTGAGCTTTAACAAAATAGTATTGCATCATCTTCATGTAGATATATAGGCCACCAAAAGACAGTTTTTATCAGGATATCGGAGGTTATGGCCATTGTATGTGATACTATGTGATGTTACATGAGATACAGTCTGTAGAGACCTCACATGTTATTATAGCAATCCACTAGATGGAAACGTTTCACCAAATTATGAATATCCATAGGGTGTAATATGAAAAAAGAATACAAAATAAAGCACATAATTTGTAATTTCTGTCTACTAAGATATTCTAGCCTGGTGCTCCTAGAGAAGAAACTGGCAGATTACAGACACTTGAAGGGACTGCTTCTTTGACGATATTTGAAAAGAGATGGGAATTTTTTCGAACATAAACAAGTATAGCCTTAATAGTACCAAATTAAACTAATAGAACTGCACAATAGCCTTAAATACACTTATTATTGTCCCCAGTAACTCATTATGATTATGTCCACAATTTCCTCCCCCACGCCAGTTTAACAATATTTAGACCGAACACATGTATTACATATATTCATAAAATAAAAATGTATTACATACAGTCTCGTTTGTATAAAATATCAAGTTTCTGGATTTTCCCCAATTTCATAGCACTTTTCCCAAACAAAAAGGTCCTCTTTGCTGACCACGGAACATTCTTGCACCCACATTGACCCTCCGCGATCAATTCAGATAAAAGTGCGATTTAGCCCTAATGTACTGCACACAACCCACAACTATATAAGTAGTGCGAAAATTCCACCTTTCCAAAAATTTTTCTTCTTTTTTTCCTCACCAAATATGCCACATTGTGTGGAAATCAGTGAATGGTATGTGGCCCTTTTATCAGGCAACGAAGATTATTTGCACTATACCAATTGTTCCAACTGAATTCTCCGGGTTGACAAATGCATTATCGTTAAGTTTCAGCCTTGTATGAGTTGCCTATTTTAAATGTTTAACTGCTCAGTTATACTAACATTAGGTATGTCTTGACATATTTCTAGCATTATGAGGATATTGTGACCGGGCGGACATATTCAACCCTCTGTTCCCCTTCCTTGTACAATTAGGGAAGGAGTCGCGGCTCTGTGTACATTTTTTGAGTTGTTGGAGTGGAGGAGATGATGATACGGTCTTTGCTGACTGCTAAAGACAAACCCTAGGGTTTGTATAATTTTCTTTGGCCTTGGTTCTAACAATGTAGCTTTTTAGTTTCCATTTATTGATTTTTTCACGGTGTCGCATGTTTTTTTATGATGATCTTTTTTATTCACACTGTACGAGAAGCTTGCTTCGTTGATTACACAACAAAAAAAACTGATTTAATGAATCTGATGAGAAATGTGCGCACCAGGTTGGATCAATAGTGTAATGTTTGGGAACCTTTTGGACCTTCAAAAAGGGTGTGTTTGCATTTGCTTTAGGTCTTGTCTGTTGGAATGGACGATCATAATTGGTCAGCCATACCAACAGTTCATGGTGGAACTCACACTGATGTGCCCGTTTAAGTGGCACGTGGAAATACCTTTGTGGGTGGTTTTCATTTCTCATTTAGGGCTAAAGACAAAAGGAGCTCCTGCTTTTTGTACCTTTTCTTTTTCCTCCAAAGTGAAGTTTATACTCGCGCGATGTGTTTTCGATAGTCGGTGATATTCGCAACATTTGTATCTTGGGGTATTATATTGCGCATTTATCACAGACTTTCGAAAACTATTTGGAAACATGTTTACCGTAAACCACAAACAGAAATCTAGTGGATGGTTGTCCGCAGAATAGTCTGACCAACTAAACGATCTGTCAACAAGCTGTTTTGTGATACCATTTTGGTTACTCATTGATATTTTCACATTTTCAGCTGGTTTACTGTTTGTCTTTAATAACGAGAAGATAGATGTGAAATCAGACTAGGTCGTGACAAAGTGAAAGTATTTTAATTATCGTTTCGGTTTCTTTAAGTGATTCAGTGGTGACGGTAATCGTATTGACAGTAGGCTGCAACTGACCCATAATGTATTTTCTTGAGAAGCCAAGATTTTGCTTCACTTTTGTGTAAGCTCGTTATGGTGTATTCCTGTGAACAATTATGTTCTTTCCCTTCAAGGTAAAAACAGAGAACTTGATAGATGAGGCGGTTTTATTGGGCAGAGGAGTCCCATATGTGAATTGCTTAACACTAAATCAGTCAAAAAAAAAAAAAAGACTGGCAGTTCGAAAATCAAGAAGCATTGCCACGGATGAAGAATTGTCAATATTCGATTAGATGAAAGATTTTAAACCACTAAATGGGATCCTTGCAATTCGCTAAATTCTAATATCGAGAATGAGGGGTCTCTAGGGGTGAACATATTTGACGGAATTCACCCAGTGACAATGTATTCGCAAAGGGCCAAGCACACCAAACTGTTACAGAAAGAAAATACACAGACAATGCCTTTACACAAATACTAAATCTCTGAAGGTGGGGTTAAAATACTCGATAAGGCGAATTCGTGTTTAAAACACGTGTAGTTTTCCTGAATTTTTAACTGGAATAATTGGCCTTTTAAGGTGGCGTTGTCAGCATTTAGCAACAATTACCATTACCAGTAACTTTCAGTAATAATACCATTGAAAGATGAAAGTCATAGCTGCTTTTGCGGCGATTTAACCAATTTCCTTAATTGCATTCAAATTCCTCGGGTGAGCCCCTTTTGTGGAATACTTACCCCGGGAATGGAACATAGTAAGATTCTTTGGCTTAGCACAATTGTGAATACTCACTTATTGAATTACGCAAGTAATACACTACCAAAAGAAAAGGTAATCCGCTAAATAGAATGTGGACATTACACGAAGTAAAAAAAGGTCCTTTTTCTTTGTTAAGAAAAGTTTTTCCAACTTTTAAAAGGTCTCGTTGGTGTCAGTATCAGTCTCTAGCAAGAATACCAAAAGACTTGACTACTGCTAAATAATTTTTTTAGTTGGAATTGAGTCCTAAATTATAGGTGTATTTAATCTATATTGATTTCATGTGTTTGTGTATTCTAAGATTCAATATAATTGTTATATCGAAAATGGGCCCTGGTTTGATTGAGTGGTTTTCCAAAGTGAAGATCTCATCAAATTGTATCATTAATGGGAGTATAAGACACATTTAATGATACAAAAACATAGAACATTTCCAAATTTTCAAAGATTCTCTGCGGAAAAATGAACATGGCTCGATTGTCCCACACCGTCATGGTTAAAAAAAAAATGAAACCTATCGGTAACTTTATTGATGTAGGAAGAATCAACCCGGGAATGTGACCATTTGAAAAGGTACGACCCAGAGAAGAAAATTCATGACTCAAATTCAACATTTCAACAAATTATTTTTCTTTTTTACATAATGAGTAGCAGTGTAATTATCTGCCATAGTCTCTACAAATATATTAAATCAAGTTAAGGCCCTCCAATAACGTGGATGTACATAGTACATACTAA
>JAJMIV010000516.1:0-10750 GCA_030563445.1 Metschnikowia gruessii
TTCAAAATATGGTCGCGCGCAACAACACTGATCGAATATAATCTTTTAGTAAAAATGTAGTCACATTTAGTCGCAAGGGACAACAGTGATTGCGACACTTGTGCTTTACAGAGAATCAATTCAATATTGCTTAATAAAGTTCGTTTTCAATTCAAATACTGTTATCAGTTTATAAGGTGCCCTAAGATGCCTATAACTTCTCTTTTCCCGTCCCTTTTATTGGTTTCCGCTTGTTTCAAATACAGGTGCTGCTTCAAGTTCAGACAGTTTATCAACAGTATCAAAAAAGGAACAGATTGTAAAAGCAAAGCTTTACGTTGTAAAATCCACTTTCATGCACTGTGACCCCTGAACTTTCTCTTTCATTCACAAACTCGTCCTCTTTCATATCCGAATTGCTTCTATCGTTTCAATAGTATAAAACCAGCCATGATATTGTTGCTTGTGCATACCGGAACCTCTATTTTCTTGGCTACAGTTTTATTTCCAAAGGGTGAATACAAAATCTCGGTTTATTCAATTTTTCAGATCCCGCCTGTTCTTCCCGCCCTTAATCATGCAAAATGACAAACCATTAGATGGTCTTCTACAACATCCAATATACTTTTAAACTTAGAACAAACATAAATAAAGCTAAACTAAACGACCCGTGGGCCAACAAAAAATCAAGCAAAAGCTTCAAATACTCAGGGGAAACACTGGCTTTACTCCCAATGCCTTTAAACGCTTTTCATCAAACACATATCAGTCATGAATCTGAAGCCGCAGCAACTATGCTGGGATTCCGGTCTCCTTGGCATCCAACTCGGGCAATTTAGCACTAAGTTCATCAAGGTTGGCGGTTTCCTTGGCATAGTCCTCGGCAATAATCTCAGTGACACCATCCACAACTTCTGTATGGTCAGCGGCAGTAACTTCAGGGGCATTTTCGGTCAGGTTTCCGGCATGGAGTTCAGCAGGACCTCCGTTACTACCCACATAGTTAATGTTAGTGCACCCAACGTAATCATAGTTGGCTTTGTGCACCACAAGAGACAAGCCTCCAATGTAGGCTCTGTTGTGCATGTTGAGAGATAAGTAAGGGTCGATGTAGGTGCTGCGGTACAAGATTCCGTCGATAGAGCCGTGTTTTCCAGAAAGATCTCCAACAGGCTTTAAGGAGTCACTCCTTGCTCTGTCATTACCGTCGTATGGGTCAAAGTAATCGTTAGTGACGCCACAATCGCCATCTTCAGGAACTGCATACTGATGAATCTCGTACAAGAAGGGACCACCAGTCTGGGGCAAACTGGCAATGTTAACACGGACAACCACATATCCAAAGAAACTTGAGAACGATACCGCACCGCTAAGACCTTTGGTGAATGTAGCTCTGTAAACGGTGTTTGGAGGAGAATCTCTGGACCGTGGAGCTGCCCCTGCCAAGGCAAGAGACAAGAGGCCAAGAGATGGGAGAAGAGAGGAGAACAACATTGTAGGAGGATTGGTGTATCAGGTAGTTTCTAAGCTTTCAAACAATTGAATAAGAGCTGGAAGAACTGATGGGATGAAGATTATTTTCAGTTTTGAAGCACACACCCCGTATCTTATATAGTTCCCGGGACTTAACTGTGAAAATCAAATTCTGAGGTCACATTTGGTTCTAAACACGTATGTGACACGTTGCTCATAGAGAAAAAGGAAACACCAACAAGTTCCAGTCTCCCCTCTTTTCTTATTCCTCCAGTTTACTTTCAAGTTTCTTGTGTATTGTATCTTGATGCATTGCTCTGCATCAACGAGTTTGGTCGTCATTGTGGCTATATCTACGTGTTACAGTCTTATGCGGTCTTGTGTGATACTGGCAAAAGTAGAAGGCCCAGGTGCTCCCCCACACTGACGATGCCGACTGTTTCCAGATTGCTCTTGGCGATCTCTTGCATTTACTATTTTCTTGAAATTAATAAAAGAACATATGCATCCAAATGGAGAAGGAGAAGGAGATAGTATCGCGAAATAAAAGGCTACTGAAGTTATACGAAGACGTTTATTCATGGTAAAAAATACAGATATAGGAAAAGTCTTGCTTTCAAAATCTTCACTAACACAAAGACTCAATGGTTCAGTATGTGTTTCTCCACTCAAAGTGTTTTTGTGTCTTTTGTCGAGCAACAATATTTCTTACTGTGAGATAAATCCAATTTGTTCCCACGCTCGTTTATTGGTTTACTAGAATATTTTACGGTGCTTTTTTCTACCTTTTGAGATGCCTAAACTAATATGGAGTCTGGACCCACTGTTGTTTCTATTCTGCCTGGTATATTCTAGTACTTCCTCGATTTCATGGTTTGTGAAACAATCCCCACTTTTCCCAGAGCGTAACGGTAGAAGGTGCAAACCATTAAGCATATGATATATGCACAGTTCTCTGTTTTCTTTTTGGTGCAAGCTAAG
This sequence comes from Metschnikowia gruessii, assembly GCA_030563445.1. NCBI lineage: Eukaryota > Fungi > Ascomycota > Pichiomycetes > Serinales > Metschnikowiaceae > Metschnikowia > Metschnikowia gruessii. Next base: position 2,434 of record JAJMIV010000516.1, read on the forward strand.
CGAGCAAAACAAAGTAATAAAACTGGAATTGCAATCCTAAAGAAAATAGATTCTCAGTAGGGAAGTACTTCAGTTATTCTCTCTCTTTCTCGGCCCACTTGAAAGGAATTGAATACGTGTATCTTCAGCGATATCAAAGGACTATTCCGCGAGATTTCAGGTATTTTGATTCCAGTCAGAAACTCTTTTACTTCTCTTCTTGCAAAAGGCCCATTTTTACGGTGTCCATCTGTATATACCCCTTACTTAAATTTATGAACCAACTTTCCGATTTTCATTGGTAGTGGAAAATACGGATTGCAGAAATTTCACTGTTTATGGAAAGTCGTGTAACGAGGCTATGCCAAAAGGCTAGAGACTAGTTGACTCTGGGGCTCCACGTAGAACTAGCTGGACTTGTTTCCCCATAAATATTCACTATATTCACGCCACTCCATGGAAATAAATAAAAAAGACGATCTTTAAAATCTAGACAAACTGCTTCGGCTTCCTCTCACGAGCCTGCGTTTTTTAAGCAATTCTTTTTTAAGTCTCATTACATCAATACAACGCCCATACGAAGACCCTTTAGGGTTTTTAGATGATAAATACTGGGCTTTCCGATATAGCCTATGTTGGTTAAATAACACAGAAATAGACACGTGATTCATTTATTTTAAATTCACCGACTTCCAAAGCACCTAATGGGAAATAAACTAGTCATCTACAGTAGGGAATACACCCACATCTCACCTTGAAGTAAAGAGGCTCAAGGTTGAAATTACACCGGTTTCTAAGTTTCTGAGGGCGAAATATGATTAACATAAATTTTTTCGAGTATCTCATAGTTTGCGTTGATACAAAGAAAATGTCTCGCCAGTTGGCGATTCTTTGAATATTCATTTAATGGTTTCTGCTGCAAGGAAAGTGCGATTTTTTTTTTCTTTTTGTGAAATCTAATTTTTCAAGTACTACATTTTTTTCAGATTTATCAAGGAATGCGAAATACAGTACTCACACGGGCGGATATGGCTTAGTAATTTTTTTTCTCCAACATTCTCTAGGCCCTTCTCGGATAAATGTATAGAATCGTGTGCAAATGAATTCATGATAGGTATACTACACCAATAGGGGCATCTTTCAAAAGACAACCCTTACCACTCCCCCACTCGTAATACAACTATATTCTACTTTTTTTTCTAAGATTGCCAAATATTCTTCAGCAGTCTCTGGGAAAACAAACACAAAATATTGTAATCTTCTCGCACCACAAAAACGCACAAAGCCGCTACATCATATCATAAATTTTTAACTTAGACTAAACACAGAAAAAGCTAAATCATAACGCCCTGAGGCAACAAAAACAAAACGCACCAAACTCTTCAATAGCAACATTCCCAAAAATCAGTCTTCCTTCTCGGTCAATGTATTTGGAGCCTTTAAAATCAAAACACAATACTAGGTGGACTTGCCGCCAGCGACTTTCCTACCTTTGCTTAGACAATTGAGGACATTGGAACCGAGGTCTCTTGGGCATCCATTCCATTTAACTTAGCACTGAGTTCTGCAAGGTTGGCGGTTTCCTTGGCATAGTCAGCCCCCACAATTTCGGTAACACCATCAACAACCTCGGTTTTGTCAGGACTGGATGCTTCTGGGGCTTGATTCGCTCCTGGGGCACCGTTGTGAGGCACATAGTTGATATTAGTGCAGCCAAGGTAGTCGTAGTTGGCTTTGTGCACCACAAGAGACAAGTCGCCAATGTAGGCTCTGTTATGCGTGTTGAGCGATAAGTAAGGGTCAATGTAGATAACAGAGTAAGTAGGTCCCGCCACAGAGCCATGTTTTCCGGAAAGATCTCCAACCGGCTTCATTGCTGGGTCAGGAGAAGTGTCATCGCCATCGTATGGGTCAAAGTAATCGTTAGTGTCACCACAATCACCAGTTGCAGGAACTGGGTACTGGTGAATCTCGTACAAGAAGGGGCCACCAGTTGTGGGTAAGTTTGCAAACTTAGCACGCACAACCACATAGCCAAAGAAACTGGAAAAGGAAACCGTTCCTGTGAACCCTTTAGTGAAAGAAGCTCTGTAGACTGTGTTTGGAGGAGAGTCTCTGGACCGTGGGGCTGCTCCTGCCAAGGCAAGAGACAAGAGGCCAAAAGTTGGGACAAGGGTGGAGAACAACATTATTGAGGGGGGATTTTTTTATCGGGAGATTTCTATGAGTTCATATACTTGTAAAATGAAAACTAGAAAAGTACTGATAAGATAGTATTTTATCCATATTACACGCCAGGCCCGGTATCTTATATAGTTTTTGCCAAGAGCTATGATCCATATGGACCTCAAATATTAGATGATAAACACACTTCTTACTCGCTGTCTGTAGTGGAACGCAAAATACGAGCATGGTAGAAGCACCCCTCTTCTATTTTCTCCTCTTCACTTGATAGTCTTTTACAAACAAATATCCTTGATAGTTACTTTTTTGAGGATTGTCAAACCACCCAAAGTTGTTTCATGCAACCCAAGTGTTGCAATATGCGATCTGAAGTGCCATTGGCCGAAATGGAAAGTCCAAGCTCTTTTCCCGCGCTGACGAGACCTCCTTTTCTCAAATTAGGGGTGCCAGTTGTTCCGATATCGTATTGCCGAGAATTAGTACAGAATAATAGTAAATTCAGAAAACGTAAAGATGTTAATATGAATGTGAAACGCTGTGATAATTATCCATCCCGGTCTATTGATGGTTTAAAATGCAACAATCGCTCAAAAAAATGTCCAAATATATTCAAGATCGTTCACAGTTGTTCACGATATCTTCCCTCAGGCCAGCTATTGGGAATATCAGAAATTTGCTCATACCTCAAGATACATAATTTCGTCATTTGTTTCTTTTAATCAAGCTGCATACGGTGCGTACTATGTTCCTTGCAGAGATCACACTTGCATACTTCTTAATCCTAACTCACTTGAGACTCTTTCAATATTTTGTGCATATGTTGAGATTTGTAGTGTCTAGAATTGTTGAGATTTCTTCATTGTTTGGTTTACTCTCTTGTTGCAGGATCGCCCTAAGTTCTGAAAGAATCTCCACCTTTGCACTGTCGTATATGTAAACCCAAGGCAGGAGGGGAACACTAAGCTAGAGTTGTATATTGGTCAATGCAGTGATTTACTTTTTATCGCATTTAAGCGAAAGAAAAAAATTTATGGAAATGCTTAAAAAGAAAAGAGACACTAAAGACAAAAAGAAAAACCAAAATGAAGAGTTGTTTTACATTCAAGCTTTATTTATCATCTTCACATATATCTTTTCTTTCTCAGACCATCTTGAGGGAACTGAACATGAGTGTCCAAGGGGACATGTTGAACTACGTTCCAAAGAATTTCGACTCTTATTAAGGTGGAGAAATACTACCCCTCCTGGTCAAATTACCTAAACTTGCTCAACGGCCCTTTTACGAGGGACGTATGTACACGCCCATCATTTAATTGCCTGTGTGGACGGTTTTCCCCTCTGTTATTGGCTGCAAAACATGCGGCGTGTATGTATTTGACATCATGTGGCAAGTCGTGCAACGAGGCTATGCTCAAGGTCTAGAGACTAATTCTAATTATTCTCTGCACCGTAAAACTCGTATTTGGATGCCCCTTATGGATTTGACCCCTCTATTGAAAGACAGAGGATGTTTTGACGTCTAGAAGTCTCAAAGTTGCGACCTTATTTTTGTTCCATGATACCCAAAAGAGCCATACGTCGACAATATGGAAGGTTTACAGAAAAAACGTGACTAAACTTTCCCTTTGGCTGACTCAGGTAAAAAGACACACTAGGATATACGTAAGGGGACGCCATACATGTTAGTTGCCAGAGAATTTGAGGGTTATCCCATTAAAAATATCTTCGTGCGCGTTGTTCAAAAGAGACAACATGTAGGGTAGTCAAAAAGAATGAAGTCCAATTGAGCTATGGATGAAGTTTGGCGAAGGACACACTAGCTTCAGATCCCTTGGTCTTTCGGCGTCTAATTAGCAACTTTCCGATTTCTTTCGACATAGTATTGTTCATACTAGTAACTAGGTAGAAGCACGCTTAAAGCGTATTGTGATATTTTGGTAAATCCAATATTACGAATAAATGGAGTTATGGCATACCAATATTCATAAATTTGCGAAAGTGAATTCTCTAGGGCCAGTACCAATATTGAATACACTCATCCTTTCTTTCTTTCCTGCGATCACCTCATCCGTGGAGGTATATTACTAACTAATAATGAAGCCCAAACGGAAAAACTGCACAAATTTTGTTTCACAAGGCTGAAATTCATAAATTGCAATCCACAGAACAATCGGAATGACCTAGAAGATTACCACTTCGAGTACGCATAATTCTGCAACCAACCCCAATTTCTGTAACTTGTTTGTAATTGGGACTTTTTTCCAACTGGTGTTTCAATTAATAGTTTGCCAAAGTTTCTGGAATTCTTTGTATACCCCGGGATCAAGACGTTTTTGAAACACTTTGAAGCTTATTTTTATTACCTCATAAATGGCTGAAATTGTCACGAGGTGTTTAAAATTTACCCATACCCACTTCTAAATGTTCGTCGTCTTGTGATTTGTGGGTCCATCATTATGACCGAGCTACTAATTAGCTATATGCAAAGTTATTAAACATCGTTGACTGACCCTTTGTAAAATCATTTTTCGGAAACCTAATATCTCAAACTATAAAACCACTCAATTAATTGCCAATATGACTCGGCAATGACACAAACAGCGAGATCAGTTGCAAATCCGCAATCTTCAGTTTGAGGGCGGCTATTAAAGCCACAAACAAACTTCCAAGCTGAAGAAATAAAAGGTAACCTACTGTTTTGGCTTCAGAATGATACAATGTTAGTAAATAAAGCGGAATATCAATAACAGTCACTGAATTAGTAGATCTCCCAAATATATTTACACATGGAATAGTGTCGGGTAAAATTACAATCATTGATGATTCCAGTTAGAAATAACCAAAAGGGGGCAGTAACTTGTTTACTTGGTGTGTGATAATAATTTATTGAGACGGTTTAAAACTGAATCACAGACTCATGGTTAAATAAAAAGTTCGCGAAAATTCTGAAGTGGTTGATATAAAATGCTTTAAAATATAGGGGCTATATTTGTGATTTTTCATCGCTAAGTGTGGAAACTTTTATCAAGTTTGTGCGAAAATGCCCCGAAAAGGATACAGTATAGCATGTAATATAAAAGAGTCTAATTGCGAGTTTATCCATCAACATGAAGAAGTATATTTACTCTCACTACTGGCAAAATTATACCATATATACCGTCTAGAACTCCAGTTTATTAGTAGTCTTGGCATAAAAGAAGTGGCCCAACCGGCGTCTACAGAATAAACAAAAACATTGAACTTAGACTAAATAAAGAAAAAGCTAATGAAAAAAAGCCCTTGGGCAACACAAACAACAAGCAAAAGCTCCACATTTTCAGACATCATTAAGAGAATCATTCAACAGGATAGAACCGCCCTTCTCAACCAATGTATTTGGACACTTTAAAATCAAACAGAGATATTCCATGACGGACGCCAGCGCCTCGTCAACCACCATCACCTAGACAATTGAGGACATTGGAACCGACGTCTCATGAGCATCCATTCCATGCAATTTAGCCGTTACTTGAGCATAGTCGACGGTTTCCTTAGCATAGTCCGCGCCAACAATCTCGGTCACACCATCAACAACATCTGTCTTGTCAGGGCCAGCGTCCTGTGGAGCCGTCTCGTTGTGTAAAGCGCCATTCTTACTTGGCACGTAACGGATATTAGTACAGGCAAGGTAGTCATAGTTAGCCTTGTGTACCACCACAGACAAGTCTCCCATGTACGCCCTGTTATGGGTGTTGAGCGATAAGTAAGGGTCGATGTAGATATTGTAGTATGAGGTGCCACTCATCGATCCGTGCTTTCCAGAAAGATCTCCAACCGGCTTCATTGCTGGGTCAGGAGAAGTGTCATCGCCATCATATGGGTCAAAGTAATCATTGGTTTCTCCACAATCACCTGATGGAGGAACGGGGTATTGGTGTACCTCGTACAAGAAGGGGCCTCCGGTTGTTGGTAACCCTGCAAAACTAACACGTACCGCCACATACCCAAAATAACTCGAGAAGGAAACCGTTCCTCTGACGCCTTTGGAAAACGTGGCAGTGTAAACCGTGTTTGCTGGAGAGTCTCTGGACCGTGGGGCTGCTCCTGCCAAGGCAAGAGACAAGAGGCCCAAAGATGGGACAAGGGAAGAGAACAACATTGTAGGAGGATATATGTATCGGGTATTTGTAAGTTTTCAAATAAGGGGGTAATGAAAACCAGAAAAGCACTGATGGGGTAGTACTTCTTCTGTTTTCTGGGAAACGCCACATATCTTATATAGTTCATGGAGAGACAATGGTTTATTCAGACCCCAAAAGACCCAAATAATTCTTTGATATTGAACACAGCTCATTCACTAATCAGAGGGGAATATGAAACGCAACTACTGTGAAACCTCCCCTCTTCTCTTCTTTCTTCCTTCTTTCTACTCTTCTTTCTCCTCTTGATTACAACACCATTTTTTAAAAGAAAAAAAAAAAAAAAACGGTTTTTAGTATTCCTACAAAAAGTTGTTCCATGCAACCCAATTGTTGCAATCCTATGCGATCTAAGGTTCCATTGGCAGAAATGGAAAGTGTAGCAACTTTTCGACACTGAAGAGACCGACTCTTTCCAGTTTGTGGCAGCCAGTTATTCCGATATCTTGCTTCCCTTCTTTATACTAAAACAATAAAGGGGTAATTTAAAGCAAACTTGGTAAAAACACAGTACTACATATCCTATAGGAAGGATATGGCTCCTTGATAAAGGTTACCCATGTCCAAAGTTGTTGAATGTTCAATCGGTGTCTCAACTTGAGCGACCAAAGTTCTAATCAGGTGAACTCTTCCAAAATGAAACTTAATAATCTCCTAATCTCCGTAAAAGGCTTTTTTGTTCTATTTTTGAGGTTGCACATGACGCCCAAATTATCTAAACATATGTGGTCTTACGATCGCGCACTGTTACGAGAACAGAAGATGCTCTTTTAACGTACGGTGGATATCTCGATTTCCAGGCGCCTAGAATCGTTGGTTTTTCTTGTATTAGCTACTCGTGTGATTCTTTATTCTTGATTTCTGTAAAACCCCCCACTTTGCCGGTGTCGAATATTTAGGCATAATCCAGGAGAGGAAAGTATAAGCTAAAGAGAAGGATCACTTTAGTGATTGTTAGTGAAGCGAAACAAGAAAAGGGATGAAGCAAAAGAATGACTGACAATTCTGAAACTACTGAAAATACTGAACCAAACTTTAACGATTGAAACAAAGACTAAACCAACTAAAGCTAAATAATATCTCTTTGCTGGGCGGCTTTTACTTCTCTTCTTTTTTCTGAAGTAACATTCGAGAATCCACTTCTGTTCCAAACACTTCCGGTCTTTTCATGCAGGTGGAAAATTTTCCCTACCCCTCTTCGTTCCCGATATCCATTATTCGTTGTCTCAAGCGTAGCTGTTACTTATTTCGGGGTCGAGTTCCTCTCTGTAATGGCTGCGAAATGTGCGGATTGTATGCATTTAGCAGCATATGGCAAGTCCTGTAACAATTCGTAGTAAAGGTTCAGGGGCAACGTTTATAGGGAAATATTCCTGGTTAGGTCTGTTTGTGTAACGTTTCAACCCCTGTAAGAAAACACTAAAAACACACAAAAGTTAAACAAAAAATTCAGAAATTTAAAGCAAACCCTAAAGTAGAACATTCTTAAAGAAAAACTAAACTAAAAAACAATCAAAATGTGGACATCTAGAATCTTCAAAATTGTTGACATGCTTTTCATGAGTCTTTTCCATATTACACACTGTAGCGATTTTCTATTCTGATAACGCCAGTATTTAGTTTATTTGGGAAGTTTTAGTGAAAAGGGATGACCTTCCCTTTTGGCATGTCGTATATTTCCGACACACAAAGAGGCTACCACAGAAATACTATGTTTTTACACCAAAAACCATGCCTTTTTTGGTTGTCCAAAACGATATTCTTATCGTCCATTCCGTTAAAAATACTTTTGGGTATCCCAAAGTTGAAGTGGAAAATGTAGGAATCTAGATGTGGCTATGCTGATCAAGAGCAATATTCCATTAACTTCGTCCTCAACCACTCTAGGGCAGGAGGGTCATCCCAGGAGTTATATTTATTATGAAGTGAATAGTTGACCTTTGTTTTGGCGCTGGCATTGTTAATTGGATATCGGT
>JAJMIV010000517.1:0-10733 GCA_030563445.1 Metschnikowia gruessii
CACACCGCCCATGGCGGTCGGCCGCTCCTATTGTTTGCGAGTTCGCCGTTAAGTAGTTATATAGTACGCCCGTCCCCCATTCTGGCTAACGGGCCAAGCACGTATTACCTACAATAATGGACACATTACCTACTATTGAATTACCACTAGCCGAGTTGCCTGTTACCGAACTACCACTTCCCGGAATTGGAGCTGACAGTATCCTAGCTATTCTCCTAAGAAATAGATGATACGGCATCTAAACCACTTGACTTCTAGTGAAAATAGACAGGTCACAGTATACTATTCCTATCTTGAGGTTCATGGGGACTACCTAATTGGGGTACTTACAATAGTGTACAGTTGCATATATACTCTAGAGACAACTATCGAAAGGGAAGATTATTCAATATCCTTTTGGACACTTTTACATGTTGTTATCTCGAACTACCAGGTCAATTGCACTAATCAGAAGGCTATTGATCAATCCAAAGACTCTTAGGGATCTTTTCACATTTGGTGTGTTAAGACTGAGAACTAGCCGTGGCCAAAGAATAAGCAACATATCGTATAAAGGTTGTATTCCCAACCATTGACCCTAAATATCACACCTTCACGGTAACAAGCACATCATTTGATTAGACTCGGCTACCCAGTTCAAAGTCACCATTCCAATAACACTCCATGAAAATACTAATTCCCAGAACCCATTTTCAGTAGCTCCAGAGGTATCCAATATTCAGTCACAGCACATCCATCCATTATCTGATACCTTGGAATTGAGATAACTCCAGAGAAGCTTAAAGAGAATCCCAACGAAACCAAAGTAAAACACTCGTTACTTCTTAAACATATTCATGCTTTTATTAAGCGAAAAAGTCACACTCAGAATCCACCATGGTTACTATTGTGAGTATACCTACCAAGTCCTTGTAATCACACTACATACCTGAAGCATTTGGTAAGAAAATTGGGGAGGTTACTAATGTTTAGCAGAAGTGAGACTCACGGATGTTATGGGTTCAAAAACTACGAGAAAACGGTAGAATATGTTTATAGTCCAATCTAATACGCCAATATGCTTCATTTTCACATCCAGCATATTATCACCAGTGCTGTCACAAGTCGAAATCATTGATTAGTATAGGGCTATCAAACTATACACTACATACCTGAAGTAGACACTAAAGTAACGAACTGGGCCCCGAGTCAGCCTCTATTCTTCCCCTGAAATCACCCACAAGAGTACGCAAATTATCCCTCATTTCGGGGTTACTCTCCCCTGTGTGATCGAGAAGATATAGCAAGGTATCTACACTGCGGATACCCTCCACCCACTGCTCCTTGCCTGGTTTTTCTATGACCTCGGTCCCTTCACTGATGACATCTTCTGTGGGTACCTTACGCTGGGCTTCTGTTAGCTCTAGGATAGTGGGGGTCACGGAAAACGGCAGCTCGTTTTCTCCCCGGGGTGAAATAAAGTCCCATATGTCAGTTGGGTTTTTGATTTTCCTGATAGCAACCACATCGTCGTAGAGCCAGCTTAAATCTTGCGGGGGTTCAGGAGCTTGGAATCCTTGCGGCTGTACATTTTCATCAAAGATCGTACTTCTGTGGAAACCCGTCTGAATTGTTTCAGCGTCGACTTCCTCCCTCCACACGTGCCCAAACCATTCTACGGCATTTGCAAGGGTGATTCTGGGCTTGCCTAATATTGACTGTATTCCCGTAGCCTCCACGTACAGTGATGTTTTGTATGCCAGAAGCTGTTCCTGTAAGAGATGCTTGAGGTAGCATATTTTGGCATGATAGAAGATTCCTTGGTCCAATGGTTGGTACATGTTAGTAGAACGTACTGGAAGAAACTCCACCCGCACGTTTTCAGGCAAGTGTGTTTTGTAAACCGCAACAATATGTGCTGAGACGTCGTCGAGAAGAAGAAGCACTTTTTTACCATCCACATGCTCTATGAAATCTTTCAACCAGTCTTCTGCAACATCACCTGTCATCCAGGCTAGGTTATTTGATCGCCATACCGATTTTGTCAGAACTTTATCAGAATCGGATTTTCCCTTATTCTGTGATTGACCATTGGATGACCGGACACTGGCGGACTGAACACTGGGTGACTTACCAATAAAGTATACTGGAAGCTTGTCGGACCCATCTGCATTGGTGCAAAGAGTGATGTGAAGACGACTTTTTTCTGCTTGCTCACCCGAAGAAGGCACTTTGGAAAGATCTATTGAAGGCCCTCTTCTCCAGTAGAGTCCACATTGGTCCATGGCATATACCTGTTCTGGGCTATACCCATTTACGACTCTGCGGACCTTCAGAATCTGTTCTTGTGAAAATTCTAACACAGGCCTTAAGTTTGTCTTATTCTTGACCTTTATATCGTATCTATCCTTGAACCGGTCAATAAACCCCGCCGAAAACTCGGGTTCCTTGTATTCTATACCTGTACGGGGGTTAACTTTCGCTTCTGGGGGAAGAAGAGCCCAGATTTCACCCGCTGCATCAAGCATTCTTTGACTAGATATCTTTTTGTTGAGACTTTCCTGGCCCAATCTCCACTCCAATAAAAGTTGGTCCAATATTGGCCACCTTGGGTTGGAATTGCGCATCTGTTGTCCATGTTTGATGGCCTTTTCCGGATCGAGACATTCGTTATCCAAATGTATAAATCTATTTGATAATGTCTCCGAAAGGGTTGATTTAGAGATGGGCCGGTCGTATTTTTCCGTAAACCAAATGCCCAATTTACGTAACAGATGGCCGGTTTCCCTTCTGCGGCCCCTCAAATCCTTCCTCTGGTCGTTGGTCAAAGTTTTTTGCGCCATAATTTAAGGTTATGAGTTGCACCCAAAAAATAATAGGTTGTGCTATGTTAATGGAATAAAACTTCCATTAGGCGAACAAAAGTTTTTCTGCGATGTTCGGATTTCATGTCCTGCATAGTGAGTACTGTTCGTGTGTTTTGGAAGAGGAGAAAGGATATATATATAGTTGGGTTTTGGGATTTTTCTGGAGGTAATTTGTGTACAGTTGGTTTTTCTAGGATGGGTGTTTGTGATAAAAAAGTATTTCTGTCTTTATCGTTGTTTTTTCTTCGTTATGGTGGAGATATTTGTTATTTTAGGATCCAGGTTGTGGCTGCGAAGTGCGGGCTGGATATCGAGGTTCGGGGTTCGTGATGGTTTTTGTAGGACGCGTGCAAAATTTCGATTTATACCATTAATTTCGGAGAAGACCGTACTTGAATGCTAGGTGTGAGATATTTTAAAGTGTGATATCTTTTAAAGGAGAATAACAGCATCTTGGGTGTATGTTTTGCTGGGGTTAGCCCTAGTGGGGAAAATTACATGTAACAATCTAAAGTATATTTTCAACAGGTGGTGTGGAAACCATCCCGCAACAAAAGTGCTGGAAATTAGGTGAGATACTTTGAATATTGAGATTTTATAGAATTGGGAAGCTCTAAACCGTTTTCAGCGTATTCTTTCGGTGTCTCTTTTTGACAAGTAGATGTCATGGTTGGAGATGTTGGGGTAGACATATAATGAAAGCCAATATCGGGCAAATTCATCAAAGAAGAGACCAAGAAAGAATTCAGGCATAGTTTCCAAAAGAATATTTCTGCTTTTCGTTGAAGAAAGATGAATATTTTTGTCAACCAGAAAGTACCTTGTTTGTGTTGGTGGAGACAGGTTAATACTGGCACAGTGACCATCTTCTTGCCATGATCTCGTAAACTAATTATCTATTCCATGTGTTTTCAACCTTGAAAAGATTTTATACAGACTTAATAGAGAGCTGTCTATAATTATTCGAGTAGAAAAGTCTGATGGTAGAAATTCTCATGGAAAGACCTACTGGCCCTACTGGCCCCACTACACTTGCCATTCATAAAACCAGCCGGTATTTTTTCTTTTCTGGAGTGCAAAACATTTTAAGAGTTTACGAATAATGGTATAATAAAAGGAAAAAGGTGGACATCTGTGCCACTTTTATGGGGGTAAATTAAGATCCCGCTCCTCTCCTCCCCCTCACCTCCTAAGCTTACCTCCTATGACTATACGATTGATGAACCCTCTAATTTTAGTCACTTTTCGGACACACAAGACTTTGTCGACCTTTGACACTCTAGTAAACATCATAAATTGTATTTCCACAAATTTTAAGAGCATCTCGGTAAAATAATCTGGTTCATCTGCGTGCCACATTACGTATGGCAATCTGCTGCGTCCTCGCGACGGCCATAACCCACCCCAATACATTATACATACCACACTGGTCATTCGAAATGTTGCTGATCGTATTAAGAATTCTCGTAAATGGGATGTCACAAAAAGTCAGAAATACAAAACAATAAGCATATAAACATACAAGCATACTCCGACATGTTGCAACTACGATCACCAACAGTAACGTCTAGCGATTAATAATATGAGTGAACTTCCAAGAAAAGTGACAACAAAAAAAGATGTCCAGGACTTGAGTGGGATACTTTCCCTTTCAAAACTCAGTACCAACACTCGTACTGGTGGGTTTCTCTATGGAATGTAACTTTGTGCACGAAATAGTGGCGTCCTGTAATACGATTTGTTTCTTGAAAAAGAAAAAAAAACATGCACTATTCTCCTAGTAGCAACTGTGTATTTCTTGCGGCTTACGTTTTCTATCAAACTATCTGATTGAAACGCGATAAAGCCAAACAGTCTTACCATTGAATGGAATATATGACATCTGGAGTTTGCTCGCGTTCACAATAATGAGATAAAAATAACCGGCGGATTTCAGTCCAAAATAAACAGAATCATTGCATCCCCAAAAGACAGTGTTCAGAAGAGAATAATATCTTCAGATCCTGCTCTACGAATTCATTGATGTAGCAATACTGTTTTTAATGGTGGTTTTTTTTCTTTGGAAGAAACACCACGTATTGAAGGAAAACTATAAACCTGTGAATCTACCGAAAAAAGCTGGAAACACATACTTTTTTCTGCGGGGTTTGAACCACAGTTTGTTGTCTGATACTTCAATAATCGCGAAATTTCCACTTGGCGTTTTACATATTTAACTTGTTTAACGCTGTAACAAGTGAGGGTAGATATGGTATCAATTCTGTGATTCGTATATTATAAAGTTCTGTCACCAAAAAAAGATTCACCTCTACTTCAGAAATAATCAGATCCCTTGGCACATCTTAATTTTGAAAGATGTCAGAAGAATCCCACACTTTCTCTCTTTTCCATGGCCCGGGCCTGCCCCCACTTGGACGCACCCCACCTCGAGCCCCCACGCCCTCCATCCTCCGGCACCCGCACCCCCACCCCCAATTCCCGATTCCCCCGCTTTCATGCACCGGCTCGGAAAAACCCTGCGGCCTCGTAAATCCCACAACCTTAATTGAGACCCACCACCCATAAATACACCCTATAAATACACCGGCTTCTCCATATATTCTGGTGAACTTCATCGCAAACAATCAAAAAAAATCGGGATTACCCTTTTAAGCATCACAAAAACCCATCCACCCCATCCACCCCAAATACAACCAAATAAAAAATGACTTTGAACGTGGGAATCGTTGGAACAGGTATCTTTGCCTCCGACGCACATTTGCCAGTGATCCAGGCCATCGAAAATCTTAACCCTGCTGCTGCTTACAACAGAACCAAAAGCAAGGCAATTGCGTTTGCGGAAAAGGCTGGCATTGCTTCCGAAAACGTATATGAAGACTTAGATGCACTTCTTTCCAACCCCGATATCGATTTTGTCGATGCCTTGTTGCCTGTGCAGAACAACGTGGATATTATTCGTAATGCCATCAAACACAATAAACCCATTGTCATTGAGAAGCCCATTGCGGCCAATATGAAACAGGCACGTGAGATCGTGGAACTCGCGGCGTCCACGGACTTGCCCATTGGCATCTTGGAACAATGGGCTTTCTTCGGTAGTATCGGGCAATTGAAGCCAATTTTGCCAAAAATCGGAAATGTGGTTTCTTTCACTTACAAGGCCACCGGACCTTGGAATGCAGACAACAAGTACTTGGCCACGTCCTGGAGACAAAACCCGGAACATATTGGCGGGTTTTTGAGTGACGGAGGTGTTCACCAGTTAGCACTTCTCACTGAGATCTTGGGTTCTGTAGAGTACGTCAGTGGCCACACCAGACAAGTGAGAAAAGAGAGTGGAACCGACGATATCTTGTTCTCGTCGTTGAAATTGGCCTCCGGAGTTATCGGCACCTTCACCTACGGATCTGCTTTTGGTGCCACCGAGAAAAGCACCTCGTTGGTCATTTACGGAGACAACGGTTCCATCACCTACGACTTTTCGCCTTCTTTGCCCAAACCCACCATCACCTACCAAACAGGAGCCAACAGCAAAGAAGCCTCTGAAAAAACCGTCATTGAGGTTGACGAGGTCAATGCGGTGAAGGAGGAATTCAAGAACTTTGCTAAGGCCGTAGAGGCCAAAGATAAATCTCTTGTTGCTGTTCCTCCAGCCAAGGCATTCCATCATTTGGCCATTATTGCAGCTGCGCTTGAATCATCGCAAAACAACGGTTCGAGTGTTAAGGTTGAGGTAGTGTGAGAGAGAATATGATATATATTATAGAGTAATGGAAGATGATATATTGTGAGGTAATACATGATATACTATAGATAAGTGCGGAGTGTATTCTCTGTGTGGATTGTTAGGAGACTGTTGGGGTTTTTTTCGAAAGTTTTTGGATGTTTGAATGAAGTTAATGAGAAACATGGTTAGGTACGGGAGTATGAGTGACATGTATTCTTAGGATGATCCATATTATCCACTTACGAAATACTTTTAGACGGTACTCGATCATTATAAATAGTTTCCATCGAAATACTTCAAACATTTGATGAATTAGTCGAAAAAAATGATACGAAATATTTTAAGGGCCGGGTATGGCTTGGCTCAGGTGCAAAGGTTCAGGAATGTTGCATGTTTGATTCAACTTTAGACATGCAGCGCTTCTAAGCAAACAGTTTGTTCCGTCAGATACAGGCCTTATAACTATATAACCCATCAGGTACCAACCCTATGTGGATAGAACTGCCAATTTTAAGCAACGCGTATCTTTTTTTTGAAAGCAAATGAATTACAAAGATTTTCCCCTGGTCTTTTCAAAGGTTCTACTTTCTCGCTAGATAATACGATCTTCGTAGTTCTACAACCAGAAGCATTTTAAACGTCAAATTTTCTCAGGACTTTGGTCATATAAAGACCAGTTCCATAAATAGGTCCGAGAGTTGGCTTTCGGGAATTTGAATCTCTTTGCCTCTGGTCCAGAAACCTTCAATATTTGGCAAAGAAAAGGCTTCTCCAATATACTATATGTTCATTTTGACAGTGCCATTCCCAGAATTGCGCGGGACTTTCAACCTAGGTCTTTGATGATGGGGAAAACTTAATTTTTTTTTCATACTTAAAGGATGTATACGCTTGGAAATGTGAACACTGTAGTCTGTAGTCTTTTATGTTTCTTGCTGCTGTATGTTGGTCACCCTTCTGGAAGATATGGTCCAGTACCAAAAAAGCCCCAAAATGTTAATATCCACATCATTAAAGATCCTAGCACGAGGGAAAAGCAGTCCAACTTAGTGACAGTCTATATTGGCTTTTAGTCCTATGGTAAGCACTCCAATGGAGTACACCAGTATATGTGCTCCACACTGAACAGTCACAAATAACGCAAAAGCAACCCACACAGTAACTTCTGATGGGATACCATCAATACCCCCATGTGCCTACCTGAAGATTTCCCATAAAGCTCGCATTCCGTTGCACTCTCGACGACATACCATCTCCTAGAGTTCGTCATGTTGGGGTAACACTTCATGGGCTGCTTCTTCCTGGGTTGGTTCTTCCTGGGTTGGTTCTTCCTGGATTGGCACCGCTTCGTATATGTCCAGTTCAACTTCCTCATTAAAATCATGTGATTCTTCAACCTCTTCTAATGCTGGAGAGTCGACGTCAACATAATACTGTGTGTGGTTTTCCTCTATATGACCTGTTTCATGAGAAAAGTCTATGATTTCACTTTGCTCGATCGTATGGGAAAGGACACTTTCACTTGTGGCATCAATCTCAGTGTTTTCAGGAATATAGCCATCGTCATTTGAAGCGTCCTCGGGGTTCTCGTAAGCTACCTCGTCAATTCCATTTGCGGGTTCTTCGGAGCTCTCGATTCCAGTGTTTTCAAGACTTTGCTCAGCGTTCTGATCTTCAACTTTGCTTTCCAAAGCTGGATCTGAGTGCTGGGGTTGCTCTGTCTCGAAGGAGGTCTCAAAATTCTCAAAAGTCTCAAAAGTCTCAAAAGTCTCAAAATGCTCAATCTCAGGTTCTGTGATCTCGGCTTCCGGGGCCACAGCAGAATCTTCAGGATGAAATTCCAATTGAGGATCTTCGGTTATATCCACAACTTCCTCAGGTATATGCTCCGTTTCTGGTGATTCCACTTCGGTGGCTCCCAATTCTGCTGCACCGGTATTTTCCACGATTTCTATGCGATTTTCATCAAAATTCTCACCCTCTTCATCATCCGAAATCAAAGAAATCTCGGGTGTTTCGGTCGATTCAGACAAAGAACCCTCCCATGTCAAGATCGACAGCTCGCTGCCGATATCCTGGACGAAAATCTCCGAAAACTGGGTCGTTTCGGTGACTGTGCTTGTAGTGGTAGTCTCCTCAAGAGAACTCGTCGAAAGGGTTTCAATTTCACTAGTTTCACCGCTAAATGTTTCTAGCGAAGAACCTAGAGACGTACTAGAAGACGAAAAAGCCTCGTCTGATAGACTTTCCACTTCTCTTTGTGAAAAAATTGCGGTGTTGACCACCGAACTAGTGGCCGCAAAAGAAGGTGACGACAGTGCGGAAATACCACCAGAATACCCGCCGGGAGACTCGCCCGGGGTATTTCCACGAGGTGTGACGGTCGTGGCCCAACTCACTACGCCAAACATCTTGAATAAGGACCAAAGAAGAATGCGGACGGGCATTTTCAACACTCTTCTCCAGAGCACCCATGCAGAGCAGAGAAGTAAGAAGCCAATGGCCGCGTAGATGCGCCGTTTGTCACGTTTATCCTGTTTTTCGATGAACTTGACGATCTGCTTGGACTTGGTGAGCACAGACTCCATATCGATCAACTTTTCGTTGAGTTGTGTCAAGTCTTTGGACTGCTGGCCGAGCGTGTCGATGTTCAACTCTGTTTGCATCACCGACATCGTCATGAGTTGCTTGGAGTGCTGCAAACTGGTGGTGATGTTTTTGTTTTGTGTCAAGATCTGTTCCCCTATGCTTTTTGTTTTGTCGTGTGGGTTTTTTTCCGAGCTGGTCCGCCCTGAAAATAACGATTGTCTGGCATCTACAGTGTCCACAGAATTGGCACTGGAGTCGTCATTTTTTTGAGCACAGTACTCCTGGAGCCGCTGCTGGTGTACAAGAAGGTTTTCCTCTTCATATGCAGCCAATTGGGCGTCCTTGAGCTTTCGACGTAAGTGTTTTACTTTGCCATTGTAGAGCTCAATGGTTTCGTGGAGAAAACTTGCGGCAGCAACGTCGGAAGGAAGCTGCAGGGCCTTTAATTCCACCACACGCACCAAATCCGGGATTTTCTGGATGAGCGTGTTGGCAGCCTTGACCGTGGCGTCTCGGGAGAAAGTTTCGGGTGGATTGTTTGTGTCTGAAAGTCCGTTAGTTGAAATGAGCTTGATTTGCTGGAACACCTGTGACTGCACGGAGTCGATGTGGCGAAATAGGCTGTTTATTTCGTCGAGGTGTGAGAAGGACGGTGGTTTCATGTTGTGCGGTTGTCTTAGGTTTTGTCTTGTTTGTGTTTGTTTTGTGTGTGTGTTTTTTGTGTAATTTTGTGTAATTTTGTGTGTAATTTTGTTGCACTGGTGTATTTGATGTGAGTTAAATGTGCTTATTGAATTGAGCTTGACGTATTTCGAGATTGAGGGCCGTGGTGGGTCGCGTGGACTGGAGTGGCAGATTGGATCAAATGGTGAAATGGTGCACATAACTTTTTTTTACTGTATAGGGTTCTTTTTTTTTTGAATCTTGGTTTTTTTTATTCTTCTGGTTATTTCTAAAGTCAAAAATGTTTAGTTTAATCACTTATTGGTATTTAACGGGAAGTTAGTGGTTCTGGAGTGAATGTAATTTATTTCTGTGGTGGCCGCACCGGGGCCAGAAGCAACTGCGAAAATAGAACTGCCAGGGTGGTGGCAGAAACGAAGAGCGATGAATAAATGTTGATTTCGTGGAGTTTTTTGGTGGGCTTTTGGTGTTTTTTGGTGTTTCTGTGTTTAATTTCTTGTGGTGTCACGAATTCCAGTTTTATTTTTATGATTGTGATTATTTGTGCAAAATTACTTGTCCATAAGTTCCAGTAGTGTTGGGTCGGTTTGCTCGCCTTCACTCCAGAGGTAGACACCATGTCTAAAGTAGCAGCATAACCTGACACATAAGTCACCACTAAAATCAGCACGAAGTCACCACTAAAATCAGCAAAAAAGGAAATCTGGAAAAATATCGCGAATATTCGTGTTTTTTTATTCTTCCTCTTATTCAGCTTTTTACTTTTTATAAATACTTAGGTGCTGGCTGGAAGTACAGAGGCAATAACTGATATGGAAGGTAATCGTCGAGATGGATGACTCTCTTCCGGTTCGCCGTAAGCAAAGCAAGCAGAACCAAGAAGGTAA
>JAJMIV010000518.1:0-10725 GCA_030563445.1 Metschnikowia gruessii
CCGACTGACCCTGTTGCGCAGCCGACTGCCCCTGTTGCAATTGGGGCGATGGCTGGCTCATTTGTGGGTGCAAATTGGGTGATCCCGGGGCCAAGTGGTTGTAATTTGGCATTGGTGATGAGGGAAAGTATTGCGGCATTGGCTGGGAAGGCCCTTGCTGTTGTAGCACAGGTCCGTTATTTGTAGCAGTCGCCGTTGCAGAGGGCACAAGACTTTGTTGTGTGGCACTTTGTTGCGTGGCATTTTGCAATGGGAGACTCTGCTGGGTGAATTGATCCATTTGGGTCACTTGCAGAGCAGGAATAGCATTAATGGTGAAGAACTGTTGCAGGACTGGATCATAAAATTGCTGGGGTCTCTGGTTCACCTGGTTGATGTAGTATTGATAGTTCTGTGGAATTGTTTGTTGTGGCGAAGCCTGACCGTCTGCACTCATTTGATCTGCGTAAGGTCCCGGATAATCCGAGACCGGGAGATCAATTCTATCGGGGTGCTTCTGTTGTGGTCGGGTCTCGATTTGTGGGCTCTCATTCCTGTCCAATGAAAACAGTGTTCTTATGGTGACGTTTCCGTTTTGATCAACAGACTCAATATCCTTGGAGTGGTCTTCTAAAGAAGCCACCGCGGTGCCATCGCTATTGATCAAGTTGGACAACTTAGGTGACCGGTGCTTTGTCTGAGACAAACTTCTCCGGTGCAAGGCAGAATTAGCCATGGACCTATGTGAGGGCATAAGCGATGGGCTAGATGTGTTTGTCATTTCATGGGTCAACTTGTTGCGCAATTTGGAGGCAGTTGAATGCATTGATTTCACGCCACTGTGGCCAGAAAGAACACTCGATGATCTTGATAACTTATTGCTTGCTGCATTGTTCTCCATTAACTTTTTGCTCATGGCTTTGGCACGTGACGATGGAGATGGCAATGATGTCAATGTTTTAATGTCATTATACCACTCAATCATGGTTTGATAAGTGTCGCATCTGAAAGACCAGTTATGGCCCCTATGGATTAGGCCATTCAGCAGTTTGGAGTACAACACGAATTTGTAGGCACCAGATAACTTACCGTCATTCTTCGAATGTTCACTAACCAGGCAATGGTCCAAGGATAATGACATGACGGGGTTCTGGTCCTTTTTCCTGTCTGCGGTCTTGAACTCGTGGAGGTAACTGCATGTTAAAACATACCATCCGCCCGAATACGATTTCAAAAACTTGGATCTTCTTTCTAAACTGCCCTCCCTCACTGCCACATTGAGCAACGAGTCGTAGTGCGGGATGGCGATGTCATTTAATTTACGCGTGGGGAACGAAAGATCAATGAACATTCCCGATGTCAAGTTGTGGGAGATGGAAGATGAGCGAGGCAAGTTTCTCTGGATGAAAGCCTCCCATTCCAAGTTAGGTTCCTTGGCCAAGAATCCGTTAGTGAAGTTTGGCACCAAGAAGTTTGGCACCGAAGAGCTTTCGTTTTCAACCAAGTTTAAAAACAACCCCATATGGTTTTGAATCTCCAAAACGACAATCGACTCTAGTTTCTCGCTGGAGATCTGTAGGTTCTTGTATGCCTCGTAGAGATAAGCCTCTTCATACAACTGTCTTCTCAACTGACGCTCCAACTTTATTTTGACCAAGAAAGGATCCTTTTTGGATGTGTCCATATCGCTGCCAACATCATGATGGAGCGACGTCGCAGAACCCAACATTTCGAGGTGGGTGGCAACGTCGATGGACTGGTTGAAGCTTGTGATCAAGGCTTTTGTCTCGACCATTTCTCTGGACAAGGTGTTTTTGAAATCGTTCTGTAGGTTTTTGATTTCCTTGACTTTCACCAACAAGTCTTTACGCAAGTCTTCGAGCTTGGGGATAATCACCTGTGTGATATCCTTGAGTGTTTTGGTGCCGGTCTGGATGTTCTGTTGGTGAAACTTGGTCAATATCGTGGGGATATCCTGGATTGAGCCGTTTCCTATGGGCAAGAAAAACTGGTTGATGGCACTGAGCTCGTCGGCGTTGATGGTGTGTTTATCCTTAGACTTGGCATTTGTATGCTGTTTATCCGACGATATTATGCTGGGTATCGACTGGCTTGGGGCGCCTACGGCCTGCTGGAGCCTCACCTGCTGGCGTACGATCTCCTCTTGCACGGAGGCATATTGTCGGAGGTATGAAATAAGATCCTTGACGATGTCCCGGTACGCTTGGAACCGCTGCGCCACAATCTCGGTGGGAAAGTCCAGGTGATTAATGAAATCGTGCGGGATGATCACCGAAAGCGGGTTGTGGTAATCGGACATTTTGGGGGAGATATGAACTGCAGTGTCTGTTGTGTCAAAAGTAAAAATACAGGGTGTGGGAACAATGCGAGATGGTCGTAAACGTAAATGGTCGCGCCTTCTTGATGTGGGGAGGGGGGAAAACTAGCTGCTTCTTTATGTACGGGGTGAAGCTGGCGGCTAGGATGAATTCAGGCGAGAAACAAAAGATTCAAAAAAAAAGGAGGGGTGGCTATTTCCTGATGTGTGTGGTGTGTGTGTGAACCAGTATAGTAGGTCTATACTTCCCTCGATATCTTTTTTTTGCTTGAGTGGCACGAGGCTGAAAGAAGGTGAGGTGAGGGTGTTGCTATTTTTTGTAACCTGTTGGATAACGGGGGAAACGGTTTTGGGAAAGAAAAACAAGCCCGATGTTGAGGGAAGAGAAGCGGTAATTTCCTTAGGGCTAGAACAAAAATCTACCTTTTGAGATGTGTATTTTGTGGTATGTCCGAATTGAGAAATGAACAGAGGTGTAAAAAAAACAAAAAAAAATTTAAAAAAAAACGAGCCTGATACGGGCTCGGATTAACAACGCTCCCGACGTTTGCCTGGTATACAGGCTACAGGCCACATGCCAAGGGCCCCGTTGGTAGAGAACTTTTCTGTGGCAAATAGAATGATGCTAAAGGGTGAATGATAAATGACACTGTGACAATGGGGAAGACAAAATCCTCTGGTGTGTTAAAATAATGGACATGACTTTTCTTAGGGATGTACGAGTCTAAACACAAGTCTGGGTCAATATGTGTGAGTCTGCCCAATTCAGTAAATGATGTTTGCTTTGTTAGTGAAGAAACGCGGGAAATGTGGGCTTCTCTGCCTCGCGGCTTGCGGAGAACAATCGAAGCAAATGTGCATGAACGTTCGTGTCCATTGTTGAAGGTATGGAACTTTTAATTCGAGGCTGAAGATTTTGTGAAGGGCCATCAAAGGGAAAGAATACTGTTGTTTTTTTTTGGTGTTTTTGAGGTGTTTTTGTGTTATTTTTGTGGTGTTATTTTTGTTTTTTTATTCTTGCTGCTGTTATTCTTCCTGACTCTTTTGTCTACGCTTTATTGCTACCAACCATGTCCTGCGCCCTCTGCTGCGCCCTCGTTTCCCTGACCCTGGCTGGCTGCCCTAGTTGCTGTTATGTCTAGTGGCACCGACAAACGGCGCATGTCTGCAGAGCCATGAAGGTATGAATAATATGGTTGTTCTGATAAAAGGACTAATATGTTGGGAAATTTTATAAAAAAAATTAATTCTCAAATTCGTCGTATGTGTTCTGTTTCTCTGTATTATTTTTTTTTGTGAATATCGTTTTTATTGCCTTGAATACATGGGGCCAATGAGAATATGATGCTGCACTAGGGGATCACAGCATTCAAGGCCGGCCCAGACCAGTGCACTCATGATGGTAATACTGTAAGGAAATACGACGGGGGACTGAATTGGTCTCTTATGGAAATGATTATTATTTTCCTTCTTTGGTTAAGAAGAAAATGTCAGAAAAATACTGTATATTTTTTTTAAAGAAACAAATCGTATTATAGCTGTTTACGGAAGAGTTGATTGGGTCTATAGCCATGGCCCTACGGCATGGCCCTATGGTCGGAGGGTCCTGTGGGGCAGTGGAAGGCCACACCAACTGGTAATATGGAGACGACTAATTACCCAAATTTGTCGATAATATAAAGAGAATATCATTTAATTTGATCATTTCTGCACAATTTCATAATAAATGAAAAAGAATATGTTTCAACGAAAAGTTGCAAAATCTGTTATTGGATATGAGGGTGCGATCTGACCAAGGGGTGCAGTAAAGCCTTCGGCAATGCAAAAGTCAGTCTAAAAGAGTTACCCTATTTCTAGACAATGTTTTATTGTTTCTTCTTTGTTTTGGGTTTTCTCTGAAACCCTTACTTTCGTCGAAAACAATGGCAACATAAAATCAATCACTGGTTCAACTTAATGGAATGACTGGAATATGAACATGCCACCAACTGATACACCACAACTGAAAAAAAAAAACAGACTTTGAAAAACATTATCTCCATTGATTTCACCCGGTATCTAATCCTCTTTTATTCCAGACTACCAGATTTACTACGAATATTCCAAACACCCTGGGGAATATTCGTAGGAAACCGATCTTATATACACTATGCAGGTCGGGTGTTGTTCTGCTTGCACCAAAACCATCAGAAGCTTCATGTCCTTTGATACTACCTACGCTTATAACATACACCATGTCTCGGCCATATGTTATCAACATTTCGTCCGATGAAGAGGAGGACGATGATCTAGAAGTGCTCGAGTTCCACCAGGCCACGCAAAAACTCATTGAACAGGCCCCACCAAAAGTGGTGAAGAAGCTCTGTGAGGCCGAATGCCCCATCTGTTTCGACACCATCAAAAACGCCACCACCACGTTTTGTGGTCATGTATACTGCCTAGAGTGTCTACAGAAGAGTGTTGCAGCGTCGCTGGCCCGTGGCCAGACCAAGGGAAAGAAAGGTGTGGGACTATGTCCGATGTGCCGGAAATCAGTGACATTTAGAGAAACCGTGGTTCTACGGTTAAAGAAAAGAAAAAAGGTGGTTCCGCCGCAGCTAAAAACCCAGAGTAAAAGTGATGAGAATGATTCTGCTGAAGGATCGCTGAAATCTGGTAGTCTGGACGACGAGTTTATCAGTTTTGGGGGGACTCCACTGCATGATAATAACGAAGGTTCTTCGCATACTGACGAGGAACTTGCGGGTCTCTTTTAGGATCAGTAAGAAAGGAAATAGATGGGTATAGATCAGGTATAGATCAGGGAAATTTTAACGAACATTAGATGGAAGTTTTATATTTGGGGTATTATGAAGGTAGAGTGTAATGCTGTGTGGGACAGGTTTGTATTGCGATAGGCACAGCACTGTGTGGGTGTAACCAGTAGTCTTTAAGGCATCATTCAAAGGTGAGACAGAATTAGAAGCTGAAAAAATATCGCTTTATAAGTACTTACCGGGAGAAATATATTAAAAATCACGTTGGGCATGTAATATTGAAGCATATGCACTGAGATAATGGTTCTACTAGGTGAAAGGACGTTAAGCACCAGAAAACATGTATAAACATTCCTACAAGAGAAAAATTTCCGATTTGTAATAATTTATAATATTCCGCCTCTTTCCTCTAAAAGTGGCTGTAAAATATCGTCTTCCCTTTTTTTAACGGCATGTTATATTTTATGAAGTTTGGTCTTACTGACAGAAACGACTGCTTTTAAGCCTAATTAAACTCACTTTAACTAAATAACGTAAAACACAGTTTCATAAAGTTGGTGTATAAAATGAAAAACCCACATCTACTATAAAATAACAAGCATTCTGATCTCCAGATAAAAAAAAAATCCCCCACACCTTTACTTATTCCAATTTTAAAGTATCTACCCTTTGTTCATCACCTACAGAGTTATACAACCACATGAGTATTTCGCGAGACAAGCCAATAAGAAGCTAAACCCTAAAAAAAGCCCACCCATAAACTACTAATCCAACTGAAAAAAAATATAATTCAAACATCACAAAACATCAAAAAACATTTAAAAACATCATAAATAAGCAGAAAAAAACCCTACCCCTTTCAGCATAACACACTAGTGGCATGGTTCTGGAAACGTCTCCGTTGCGCGGCCCTGCCCCGGCCCTGGCTGTGTCCGTGACTTCCTTCATATTTGCCATCCTCACCATCTCACCACCTACTGTATATCTCCAGCTAATAATCTCAATTTTACATCTTTCATTACATATACTACATTTACCACACTTACACTTAGCAGCAAAAAACTCAAATTTTGCGCTCTCACACCTGAATAATCTTGCTCTATTTATCAGAGCCTATACCCAAAATGTCCTACGCTCAAGTGCCTACCCAGCCTCCGGCCTATGGTGAAGATCCTGCTGCTCGTACTGCTGGAGATAATGTTCCTGACGACTTTAAGTACTCAGTGAACGTGGCCTCTTGCGAGTTGCCCGTACGTCAAATGTTCATACGGAAAGTGTATGCGCTTCTCACGGTGCAAATCCTTGCCACGGTATTTGTGGGATACTTAATCCGTCTGCATGAACCTCTTCGTGACTGGGCCCTTAATAACTTGTGGTTCTACTTTGTGACCATTGCCGGAACATTGGGATTTGCGATTGCCGCCAACATCAAGGCCCGCTCGTACCCTATCAATCTTGTGCTTCTTGCGGGATTTACTGTGTGTGAATCTTATGGCATTGGGCTTGCTTGCTCGTTTGTAGAAACTGATGCTGTTGTGCAGGCCCTTTTAATTACCTTTGTTCTTTTTGTTGGACTTACGGCCTTTGCCTTCCAGTCGACCTACGACTTCACCAGCTGGCAGGGAGTGTTGGGGATTTCCGTGTGGGCCCTTTTGGCCATTGGCTTAGTAAACCTCTTTTTCCCGGGAAATTCCAAGGGCTTTGAGGTGTTGTACTCTGGAGCCGGTGCGTTAATCTTTTCCGCGTACATTCTCGTGGATACACAACACCTCATGAAGACCTTTTCTCTTGACGACGAGGTGAGTGCTGCCATTGCGTTGTACTTGGACATTCTTAACCTTTTCCTTTTCATTCTCCGTCTCTTGCTGAGCAGAAGTGAAGATTAATTATATAGCTCCTACTGCTGGTCCAATGTATTCCTTGCTATCTTTAATCATTCTTTATGTTGTTTTTTTTCTTTCATTCTTTTCTTCTCTCTTCTATATGGTACACACCTACAAGTAAAGACCTTCGAGGTTCTCCTCAACCTTGTTCTTAAGCACGCGCTCCTTCGCCGTCTTGAAGTCCTCGGCCTTCACTTGCATTCTTCTCTCACGCAACGCCAACAATCCCGCCTCTGTACACATGGCCTTGATGTCTGCACCAGATAAGTCGTCCTTGGATGTCACGAGCTCCTCTAGGTTGACGTCACTTGATAAGCTCATCTTGGATGTGTGGATAGACAAGATCTTCTTCTTGGTGTTGGAGTCGGGGTTCTCGAATAAGATCTTACGGTCGATTCTTCCCGGACGGATCAACGCCGGGTCCAAGGACTCGATCTTATTGGTGGCCATGATCACCTTGATGTCACCACGGTCGTCGAAACCATCTAGCTGGTTCAACAACTCCAACATGGTTCTCTGGATTTCTCGTTCACCGCCCGAAGACGACTCGTACCGTTTGCTTCCGATAGCATCGATCTCATCTATGAACACGATGGATGGCGCGAGATCGCCGGCAATCTGGAAGATTTGTCTACACAATCTTGGACCATCACCAAGGTATTTCTGGA
The DNA here is from genome assembly GCA_030563445.1 of Metschnikowia gruessii. Taxonomy (NCBI): domain Eukaryota; kingdom Fungi; phylum Ascomycota; class Pichiomycetes; order Serinales; family Metschnikowiaceae; genus Metschnikowia; species Metschnikowia gruessii. Next base: position 7,625 of record JAJMIV010000518.1, read on the forward strand.
TCAACTCGGAACCAACAATACGCAAGAAAGTGGCACTGGTCTGGTTGGCCACGGCCTTGGCCAAAAGCGTTTTTCCCGTACCGGGCGCTCCGTATAAAATGACACCCTTGGGCGGCTTGATACCCATTTCCTCGTAGAGTTCGGGGTGTGTTAACGGCAACTCGACCGCCTCCTTGATTTCCTGGATCTGCAGCTCCAAACCTCCAATATCCGCGTACGATTCCTTCGGGGATTTGTCTAGTTTCATCACCGATACCATGGGGTCGGCTTCGTCCAGTAATACTCCAACTACAGACACGGTTTTATGGTGCAAAAGAACCGAACATCCCGGCTCCAAGAGTCCCTTATCAACAAACGACATGATGGTCACATAGTACTCGGATCCGGCGGTACTCGACACGATGGCGTGGTCATCATCGATGATTTCCTCTAACGTGCCGATGGACATGGGGTATCCACGCAATTCGTCGATTTTCTCGCGCTCTTCGGCCTGTCTGGCCTCTGTAGGTTGGAGAGCTTCCTGGTTGGCAATAAACTCCTCCTCCAACAACAAGTGGTCCTTGATCCGCTCCAATTTCAAAAGCTTCAACTTACACCGGGTACTGGGGTGCACGTTAGGCAACTTTACGGCGGTATCGGGGCCCTTTCTGCGCTTTTTACCGAACTTGGCCTCCACGGGAGGCTCGTACTTAGGCTTTTCCTTTTTCTTGTCGTCCTTTTTCTTGCCGAGGTTGCCACCTCCGGGCATTCCTGAAGCTCCTTGTCCCTTAGGGAGTTAGTAAATTGATCATGCAAAAATTACGGGTGAAGTATTGTGTGTGGCGGATATTTGCACATACCATTTTGTTTGTCTTAGTATAATATATGAGTAGTAGTGGAGTAGTTCTGGTGTTGCGAGATCGCCACTTTAAGCTGGTGGACGTTGTGCAGGCAGCAGGTGAATCTGGAGCGGCGTTGGGTATGGGACGTAACAGAAAAGGCATACTTTTGGGAATTTTTTGGGAATTTTTTGGAAATTAACGTTTTGGGGGGTTATTAAATTGGAATTTGAGTAAAGTTGGTGAAATATTTTTATTATTATTTCGTGTGTTGTATTGATTGTGTGTTACTTGTATGAAATTGAAAGTCCTTTGGGAGTCTAGCGTAGGCCCTGGGGCAGTGAGGCCAAGGTGAAAGGCCAAAGTGAGTGCGGGTCTGGGTGGGTGGCCTGGGTCTGGCTAGTTTGGCCCTAGCATGGGTCTAAGAAACACCGGTGTTTTGTATTTTTATGAGACTTTGATTGTTTAAATTTTCTTCTTAGAGATGATTTGTTCTGGATAAATCATAATTTTTTTGTTTGAGCAAATATCTTAAGAGTTAATGTGGACTCTGTTGGATGAGAATTAGGTCCACGAGACGTCTCAGCAAGCAAAGCGCACCACAGTAATAAACCATGGGCCAGGCGTTGCTGAATTAATTTTGGTTCTAGCTCCTCTAAAATGTATTCTTTTTTGGCTAGTTCGTGTTTAAAATTATAAACGGCTACAACTTTTGAAGATATTGGATATGGCTTATGGGGTATGGTATCACTTGCTAGGCCAGTTGCTTGGCCAGTGCAGCAACTGAATATGACAATAATTCAACATTCACTACTAGGTGCTACCAGAAGCAAGTTATCACAGTAGCAGAAACCAAGAACGTGAATACATTACAACTTATCAACTTTCAATTATTTGCTCTTACACTTTTACTGGGTTATCCAGTCTGACCCGACCCCATGCAACCAACCAGAATCGGATACATCAGCAATGAAACACTAATGATAAAGACACCCCAAAGAAAGGAACCCACTTCGCATTAATTTATTCATTCTCTATAAATCATTATTTTCCATGACAGAAAAAAACTGACTGGTGGCACCTCGCAACCAGATCCAGGCATGTCTTGCCATGCACGTACATCTAAAATCTAAACCCTCTCCCCTATCTCAGTCTGACATCCACTCCGGAGTACTCCTGGATCGATTTGATCAACTGTGGCATGTTAGCACCCACAATGGTGCTGACTTTCTCGCCCTCCTGGAAAAAGAGAATAGTAGGCATCGCAGTAATACCGTATTCGCGGGCCACATCCTCGGCCCGGTCGACGTCGACTCTGGCAAACTCGGCCTCGGGGATTTTCTGGGCCAACGCATCGAAAATAGGTGCGATGGCCTTACATGGGCCACACCACGTGGCGTAGAAATCCACAATCGATACTTTTTTCTTGTTACCGATGATTTTGTGGAAATGGGCCAAGTCGGTGATTTCGGCCACGGCAGATGAGGCCGAGGTCGACGAGTTGAGACGCATGGCCATACGTGGAGCAGCCAAGCCAAGGGCCAAGGGTCTAGCCCCTAATCCTATTTGAGAAGTTCTGATAGCTTGACGAAACATGTTTTTGTGTTTTTTGTATTTTTTGTGTTGTTCTGGGTGGTTGAGATTATTGGAAAAACCATAGATGGCGAATCCATGGTTCCAGCTGAATCGCGGTACTGCACTGGTGGCAGATGATTCATTATCGGAGCAGCCCGCAGGTCCAGGCCAGGACGGGTTTGAAGGGTTGAAGGTTGGTTCTTCTTAATAATATCCGTGAAGAGTTATGTAATAATAATACGGGGCTGCAAAATTGATGCAGTGAATTTATACTCTTTGGTTTTTCTGATTTTCTCCCCCTTTAATAGTTGTGTATTCTGTTGCTTTACCTCTTTTATTCCTGGGCCTCTTGTTCTCGGTGCGGCCAGAGATGGCCATATTAGAGAGTTACTTTTTGTCATTACAGTACACTAAACAATCTGAAGAGAAAACCTCGTTTTTTGTGGGTAATATATTTAATCAGTAGCATTGAATTCAAAAACTCTTTTTTTAGAGCTCTACCAATGTCAAGACCAGCTTTTTGGTGTGGGCTAAACATTTCTCTGTTAAGCTTGAGGCCTGGCCTGGCCTGGGACTGGGACTGGGACCAGTGATAACTACCTAACTACTCAAGAATGAGAGTACTTACTCATGGAAGGAATTTCCTGAAAACACACAGTTAAGGTAATCAATTTTTCTTTTTGTAGCTCTTTCTTTTTATAGCTCTTT
>JAJMIV010000519.1:0-10714 GCA_030563445.1 Metschnikowia gruessii
CCCCCTCACTGGTCTTGGCGATTTCCAAGATTGCTGGCGAACAATGCAATCATAGTGTCGGCCAGGACTTTCGGCCGAGCTTCGCTTTACCCAACCAAAAGAAGTGAACTCTGGCATCTGTACATCTGAACTATTGATTCAAAGGAAAAACAGGAAACCCAGAAATAAGAAAAGAGCAGCAAAAAACGAAAGAGAGGGGAAAAATTCTAAAGGAAATCCACTCCATTATATATTCTATTGTATACTTAGTAATTCACATGGCCCGGCATACGGCTACAGTAGTATGTGAGACATATTCCAGGCACACCTATATAATGTTTGGATGGTGATTTCTTTTTGAAATGTAGCCCTGGTTCTGGTGCCACTGAAACCCACGATCGAGCGTTAAAAAAGAAAAAAATACACCCCAAAAATTAACCAAAAAAAACAACCAATATAGTATACACTATGGAGATCCCAAGAAAGTGATAACCACACCACATCCTTTTGGGAGTGCATGCACTTGATCACGCTGGCGCCACTAAAAAGTCATCCGAGCTTCCGTAAGCGCATATTATCCCCGGAACTTAATGGGGAAGGTAATACTCACAGGTGAACACTCAGGCAAACACCCAGACATCTGTAGTATGACAATCAGGCCAGTCAAACCACCCAACCAAACCAACCAAAAAAACATGGGATTACTTAGAAAGTCTCGCAAATAGTTCAGCCATATAGAATTTCTCTAATTACAAAATTTTATAAATTAATTTCAGTGGAAACTTCAAATACGGCTGTGTGCTTTTTTGGGTCAAACAATAAGCTTTTGGGCATCTACATGCAGGACAATACTTACTTTATTGTTTCACCCTCACGTACTCCAAAGGATTCCTATGTTTGTGAAATATTCTAAAGAATATTAGAAAGTAAATAATACCAAAACATAGTGCTAAAGCTTTTGCGGCGGAATCGGAGTTTTCCGGATTTTGTCCCTTTCTGTTCATCGCCCCTTTCTATTAGGCCTATTGGGCCGGCCCACGTTGGTCCTTTCCTGCACTTGCACGCATAGACACCACCAGGGTATGCGCTAACACTAGCCTGGAAGATTGCTGTGCAATATGCGCTTAGGCTTGCTCAGTCATGCCGTGGTGAAAAATACATGGGCTCATACCCTCCCCACTCCAGGCCAATTAATATATATAGAAAGGCCAATTGCCCGTAGACCAGTAAATTTTTTTTGAATCATCAAGTATTTTTTTACTTACACAAACAAACTAACCAACCAACAAAAACAAAAATTGAAACCATGTCTGAAATTTCTTTGGGAAGATTCCTCTTTGAGAGATTGAGCCAGCTTAAGGTCCAGAGTATTTTCGGAGTTCCAGGTGACTTCAACTTGTCGCTTCTTGACAAGGTATATGAGGTCGATGGCTTGAGATGGGCCGGAAACGCCAACGAGTTGAATGCTGCCTACGCGGCTGACGGTTACTCCCGTGTCAAGGGCTTGGGTGTTGTAGTCACCACTTTTGGAGTCGGAGAGTTGTCTGCTTTGAACGGAGTCGGTGGTGCCTATGCAGAGCACGTGGGAATGTTGCACATTGTGGGAGTGCCTTCGATCTCTTCCCAGGCCAAGCAATTGTTGTTGCACCACACTTTGGGTAATGGAGACTTCACCGTGTTCCACAGAATGTCCAACAACATCTCGCAGACCACGTCTTTCATCTCCGACATTGCCACTGCTCCTTCTGAAATCGACAGATGTATCAGAGAGGCTTATGTTCACCAGAGACCCGTTTACTTGGGTTTGCCTGCCAACTTGGTGGATTTGAACGTTCCTGCTTCTTTGTTGGAGAAGCCAATTGACTTGTCTTTGAAACCTAACGATGCTGATGCCCAAGACGAAGTTATTGACACTGTGCTTAAGTTGATCGAGCAGGCCTCGAACCCAGTCATTTTGGTGGATGCTTGTGCCTCCAGACACAGCTGTAAGCCAGAAGTTGAGCAATTGGTCAGAAAGACTAACTTCCCGGTGTTTGTCACGCCTATGGGTAAGTCCACGGTGAACGAGTCGGACCCTCGCTTTGGAGGAGTTTACGTGGGTTCGCTTTCCAACCCGGCCGTCAAGGATGCCGTTGAATCCGCTGATTTGGTGTTGTCTGTGGGTGCCATGTTGTCTGACTTCAACACCGGTTCGTTTTCTTACTCTTACAAGACCAAAAACATCGTTGAGTTCCACTCCGACTACACCAAGATCAGACAGGCCACTTTCCCTGGTGTGCAGATGAAGGAGGCCTTGAACAAGTTGTTAGAAACTGTTGGAGACCATGTTGGCCACTACAAGGAGGTTGCTGTACCAACCATCGAGCCAACCGACTCTCTTAGTGGATCCAGTGCCATTAGCCAGGAGTGGTTGTGGGCCAGAGTGTCTTCTTGGTTCAGAGAAGGTGACATCATCATCACTGAAACCGGTACTTCCGCTTTCGGTATTGTGCAATCGAAATTCCCTGACAACTGTGTGGGTATCTCGCAAGTGTTGTGGGGCTCGATCGGTTTCACTGTTGGAGCCACTCTTGGAGCTGTGATGGCTGCACAAGAAATCGACCCTAAGAAGAGAGTCATTTTGTTTGTGGGAGACGGTTCGTTGCAATTGACTGTGCAAGAAATCTCCACCATGTGCAAGTGGCACACCACTCCTTACTTGTTTGTGTTGAACAACGACGGTTACACCATCGAGAGATTGATCCACGGAGAGACTGCCTCTTACAACGATATCCAGCCATGGAACAACTTGCAGTTGCTTCCTGTTTTTGGAGCCAAGGACTACGAGACCATTCGTGTTTCCACTGTGGACGAGGTCAACACTTTGTTTGCCAACCCCTCGTTTAACGAGAACACCAAGATCAGAATGGTGGAGGTGATGTTGCCAAGAATGGATGCTCCGATCAGTTTGGTCAAGCAGGCCGAGATGAGTTCCAAGATCAACCTGTCCAGTTAGGGGTCTGTAAATAGAATGTTATAATGAATAAAATGAAGAGTTAAGAGATTTTGGGGGGTGTGGTCGGAGTAATTATGTGTTAAAATAATATGTGAGTATAGTGCTCAGCTGGTGGTTTAGACGCACAAGTAATACAGTACTTCTTCAGTTAAACGTAGTAAGATGTGAAGATTTGTGCACGGCTTTTTAAGCGGGTTTGTGTTTAGGGAAACGTGTAACTATTGATGGCAGTTAACTTTTTCAGTCATAGAGAACGAAGGTGAATGGGGGATCCAAAACTCACATAGAATATACACAAATAAGAAGTAGACATGAATACGCTTTTGGAGTCATCAAAATCGCGAATTTTGGGGTTACGTTTTTTGTTTCTCTAATACTGCGTAGGGTGGAAGGTTTTGCATCCATTTTTTTTTGGCAAATGGACAGGAGTGATTTATCTTGGGCGTATGATTTAATAAAACGAAGTTTCCATCACATTTAATAGTTGAGCAAAGTTATAAACGAAAGTGTTGGATGAAGAATCGCTAGAGTCATACCGACAGTATTGTGGAGAAATCAACCCATCCTTGTAATAATATTAGGAAGGTCAGCCGGTTCAGGTTTTTCCTGGTTGCTGACAATTTTCCGTTGATTCATGTAGTAACTTCATCTTGGTGGGCTTGGTTATACTAGTGAATGATTGAAACTTCTCCTCTTTTTGATGGGTAGTTGGGCTAGCTGATATACCAAAAGTTAAAGCCATTAGGATGGGTCCAATGATTTGGCCCTGTCGCGCCATCACATGAATGTCACTTCAGAGTCAACCCAGACCAGTAATTAGGAGACGAACAACTAACAAAATAATGAGTGATTATTCACGAGAGAAAACGCCGTTTCGAAAGCCCTTCATTATGAAAATTTGCATACTATTTATCGAATAATTACTCATTTTCCGATCAATTACTCACCTTGATAATGAATCAGTGCGAATTTATTCACCAATTCTCCACAAACTAACCCTGAATTTTCTATAGAGATATATATGAAGATTTATTGAAATAAGGCCAGCAAAAAACCCATTCCAATCTGCTAGTACCATATATGGTATATAAATCAATAGAAACTAATCGAGAACAATCCGTCATTACTCATTGCACTGGCACAGGACTATAAAAAGAATTGGAGGAGGTGGAACATAAAGATGACACTGAAATGGATGATATCATGGTATTGGCGAAGATGAATGATTCTCAAGAAGAGGATTCTGTTCGGTAATCGAATTAATTAAGTGATTTGCCCATCACACCCAGGACGCATTGTCTTTGTATCAAACTAATATATAATATACCATATTCTTAACCAAAATCGGCCATATTCTTATTTCCTTATTTGGTTTCCTACGTAAAGAATATGTGAATGAATAGTAATTCATTACTTAGCTACTCGTTGTTGTAAACCCGAATTACATAGTCCTTAACCGATCTTTTCACATCTGGTTTCAGGAGGAGCTCTCAATATCGAGTAATTAGCTAATTCCCATCACTAGCCCAAGCCCCAGTCCATGATGCAAGGAGTGAATCTTTCAAAATAATCATCTGACTTATCTTGAAATGAAAAGAACAAGATATATTTGTATTGCAAAAAACTTCAAATATTTCCAACGCCTCGGTTAATGTAATTGCTTAAGTCCACAGGCAAAGATAAGGGTCAGCAGCGGTAAAATTACCCAAAGAAGTCACAACTTTGGAAGTTCCACATGGAATTGCCGAATACACAGGATATATTGGCTGTTTTGAAAAATCATATACATACCAAATATATATGCCAATAAAAAAAATGGATTGGAAGTAATTATGTTTATCACTGGCCCACTCCAAAGTGCGCACTGTGGTGCCACTGGTGGGGTGATCTCAATTCATACCACACTGGGAAACTGAATAGGTTCAAAGTAAATCAAGGATCATAAAGGATCAAATAGGATCAAAAATTTAAGAAATAAATGATACAAAAGAAGACACAAACACAAAATATTAACCGACCCATTGAAGGCGAAATCATTAGGGTAACAACCAGAGAAACACATTGTGTCGTGCATTCTTCCATTGGCCCATTCACGAGTACGACAAATTCCTCTGGTGGCCCCGCGACCGCGAAGTTTAACGACGCCACAGTCAAGCAGCCAGGGCCAGGCCGCAATCTGGATGTAGATTACGCATGGTGGATTTTCGCACCTGGTCCTGGCCCTTTAATATAAGAAGTTGCGAATAATTTTTTTTCTTTCCCTCTTCTTTTTTGTGTTAAATCAAAAAAACAAAAATATAGACAATGTGGCAGGCTCTTCGACAAGCCTCGCGAACACGGGCACTGTTTTTGCCACATACCCGCAGCTTTGTGACGGGGTTGCATTGGTCCCCAGGTTTATCTGGCCGCATCTCCAGCCGTGGTTATAATGTACCAAAGAACCAACTGGTGCTTACTAATTGTGCCCCTTCATGGGCCAAAACGGTGCACGCAAAACGGGAATTCAGAACCCTGCCTGGTACTAAACATAGTCATGACTCTGACGTGGCCGCCGAGAAGAAGCCTATAGGGGTTGTGCAGCCGGGCAAATTGCCCAAAGCAGAATCACCAAAACCAGCAGAATCAGCAGAATCACCCAAATCAGCAGAATCACCCAAAGCAGAATCAAAAGGCCCGGGTTCTCTGCCCGGGTCCAGGACTTTGTTTGGCCGCAAGATCCTGACCTCAGAGACAAAGATGTTGCGGTCGCTTATGGTCACGCTTTGGCCGAAAAATAAACCCAGCTTCAAGTTCCGCGTCGTGTTGGCCCTCCTCCTACTCATTGGCTCGAAGGTGCTCAATGTCCAGGTGCCGTTTTTCTTCAAGGGTATTATTGACGAGATGAATGTTGACTGGGCGTCCCAGATGGGTACCGTAGGAACAGTGATCGGTACGATGATCTTGGCATATGGAGGAGCACGGTTTGGGTCGGTTCTTTTTGGCGAACTTCGTAATGCAGTATTTGCTCTGGTGGCCCAATCCGCCATTAAACGTGTGGCCAACAACACTTTCCGCCATCTTCTCAACATGGACCTCCAATTCCATCTTCTGAGCCAGACCGGCGGAATCACGCGTGCCATTGAACGAGGAACCAAAGGTATCAGTTATGTGCTCACCGCAATGGTGTTCCACATCATCCCCATCACGTTTGAGATCGGTATAGTCTGTAGTATTTTGACCTACAACTACGGCGCGTCTTTTGCTGCGGTCACGTTTCTTACCATGGCCGCATATTCGGTGTTTACCATCAAAACCACCGCTTGGCGTACGCAGTTCAGACGCCAGGCCAATAATGCCGATAACCAGGCCGCTTCCGTTGCTTTGGACTCCTTGGTCAACTACGAGGCCGTCAAGTACTTCAACAACGAGGCCTACCAGTGCAGCAAGTACGACTACTCACTCACAAACTACCAGAACGCGTCCATCAAGGTGGCCACTTCTTTGGCATACTTGAACGCGGGCCAGAACCTCATCTTCACGCTGGCGTTGACCGGGATGATGTACATGGGCTGCCACGGCGTTGCCACCGGCGAGCTCAGTGTGGGTGATCTTGTGCTCATCAACCAGTTGGTGTTCCAGCTCCTGGTACCACTCAACTTCCTTGGTTCTGTGTACCGTGAGCTCAAACAGTCGTTGTTGGATATGGAGAACCTTTTCCAGCTCCAGAACCACAAGGTAGACATCACCGACAAGCCCGGCGCTTTGCCATTGAAGCTCGACGCTGCACGCCCGGGAACCATCACTTTTGAGAACGTCACCTTTGGATACCACCCCGACCGGCCTATTCTCAGAAATGCCAGTTTTGTCATTCCTCCCGGCGAGAAGGTGGCCATTGTGGGACCCTCGGGCCTGGGAAAGTCGACCATCTTGAAGCTAGTGTTCCGTTTCTACGACGTCGACTCCGGCCGCATCTTGATCGACGGCCAGGATATCTCCAAGGTGACGCTCGACTCCTTGCGTAGAGCCATTGGTGTGGTTCCTCAAGATACCCCGCTTTTTAACGATACCATCAAGGAAAACATCCGGTACGGACGCTTGGACTCCACGGACGAAGAAGTGCTTGCAGCAGTGGAGAAAGTCAGTCTCAAAACACTTGTAGGGGACTTGCCCGACGGGCTTGAAACCCTCGTAGGAGGAAGAGGCCTTATGATCTCGGGAGGAGAGAAGCAACGGTTAGCTATTGCGCGTCTTCTCCTTAAAAAGGCCCCCATCACGTTTTTCGATGAGGCCACCAGTGCTCTTGATACCCACACTGAACAAGCATTGCTCCGTACTCTCAGACAGTTGTTCAAGGAGAGCAGAGCCACCAATATCCTGATCGCACACAGGCTCAGGACCATTGCCGATAGTGACAAGATCATTGTTTTGAACAAGGGTGAAGTGTACGAAGAGGGCACCCACCAAAGTCTTCTTGAGAAAGAGCACTCGTTGTATTCCGACCTTTGGAACATCCAAGAGAATTTGGATGTGGAGGGCGAGATCAAAGAGTCTGTGGACGCTCCTGTAACCACCCAGGAAAGCCGTCCATGAACATGGTAAGACCGAAAAACATAAGACACAAAAACATGCTAAGACCCAAAAATACTGCGCAAGCATCACACATTAATTTATATTATAGATCATTCATCAACTCATTCTTTTGGTTATAGATCATTCATCAACGACATTCTTTTGATTATTACTTCTCTATTTACATGATTTCATCGTAGTAAGCTGCTATGCGGAGTCTCTCCTCGTTTTCCAACTCCACCTCGTCGAATTTCTCCTGAAGCTGATGAGGAGGCAAGTTTTTGGTCTTATCGCTGATGAAGCGAAGCACCTCTTCCTTCTTGTATTGCATGATTTCGCCCAAAACCAACCGGGTGATGTTGCCTACGGTGATGCCAATTTGCTTGGACCAATCAGAACCCTTTCTCAAAGAGCGTTTCACCCAGCTATCGTAGTTGGTCTTGTACCACGCCCAAATCAAGTGCTTGAAGTCTGGGCCGGCCTTATACTTGAAGCCGATCAATGCCAACTCGATCATTTTCGAGTCGATGTTGTTGTTGACAAAGTGCAAAGTTTTACTGAGTAGGTCCTTCTTTTGGCAGAACGACAACGACGACACAGCCGCCGTTTGAACCTCGTTAGCACTGCCGTTTGTGTGCTTCAAGAAAGAAACATCTCCGTTCTTCACCAACGAGAGAATCTGTTTATACTCGCCCATGGTGGCCGTTGCCATGGTGACGTTAAAGATCAGCGAGTACAACTCCTTTGGCACAAACTTCTGCGTCACGCCGGAATTCACAAGGTTCTTATAGAGCTTGCGGGAGATGGTCTGAGCTTCTTTCTTGGCGCTGGCGAGTTGAAGAACGATGTTTCTGACCTCGAACTCAAGCGCATTGTAACTGCCGGACTCCAAAGAAACCACATCTTCCCAATGCCCGAGTTTGTTGTATAATTTTGTGCTAAAAGAGTCAAGCCACTTCTGGAACTTTGTGTATTCAGTGAAGTGCACAAAGATGGAGTTGGTGATCTCCACATAACCCAAAGCACACTTAAGAACCTGGTAATCAATTATCCACGATTCGTCTGCCAATACATCGCAGAGACGAGTCAAGAATACGAGCTGGCTGGCTCCAAACAAAGCAGCATCGTTCTTGGGAACAGGCTGGCCTAAGATTTTGCCATAGTCCTTGATCATTCCAATCAAGTCTAAGGAAGTGTAAGTGTTGGAGGAAACATTCTGAAGAATGATGTCCTGTATCTCAGGGGTATAAATTGTTTTGTAGTAGAACTGGTTGTCAGCATTCAAGGACAAAAACTGGGAAGGTGGAATCTCCAACTCCATGGATCTATCAGTGAGCATCAAGTTGGCGATTTTGACCTTGCCCTCGGTGGTCTTAATCTTCAAAGCCAAGGGAACGTGGAATGGGGCGTTTTCGAGCTGCAAATTTGCGGCGTCTTCATTGAAAATGAATCTGTTTTGTTCAATCACGATCTTTTCCTTGACAACCTTCACCTTGACATATGGGTATCCGACGTAACGGGTCCAGGAGTGAACAAAAGTCAACACCTCGTAGGTGGTGTGCTCGTTCAAAACGCTCCAGATTTCAAACGGCTTGACGGATTTGTGTTTGAATTTGTTGAGTACATGTGAAAAGGCGTCGAAAAAGGAGGCAAAGTCCGGGCCCGACTGTTCTAAGTCCACGCCCGACTTTTCTAGTTTGAACAATGTTGCAATCATGTTGAGAAGAATCATACCCTTTTCGTAGAAGTTTCTCTCAAAAATCGTGTTTGTCTTTGAGTTTTGGTCAACGCTTAGCTGGTTCATGTGCTCGTGGAAACTGGCAATAGGTTGGTCGAGGAAACAGTCCGAGTCCATGAAGTCTTGGAGCGCCGTCAGCTTGGCTAAATCGTAGTCTGATTTATCGGAAGACTCGATTTGCGCCACAGACAACACATAGTTTCCAACAAACGTGGCAAATGCCTCGATGAGCCACGTGTACTTCCATTCATCCACGGAAACAAGGTTTCCTATCCACTGGTGAGTCAATTGGTGAGAAATCAATTGTCTCACATGCGACTTGGCTTCATCGGAAGCAGAAGACTCGTCCAAAAAGAGAGCATCCTTGATAACCGTGATCATTCCCCAGTTTTCCATCACAGCATCACTAAGGAAAGGAAGCGCAACAATATCGAGCTTTTCCAACGGGTACTTCACTCCGAGGACTTCCTCAAACACCGAAAGCAAAGTCACCGCAGTCTTCAATGCGTACTGGGCATATTGGGCGTCTCCCTTGGTGACATAGGCGCATACGGGCGTGGAACCACTGACATTTTCGATTTTTTCGAAATCGCCAATCATAAACCCAAAAACAGACGGGGCAATTGGTGGCGTGGGCTTGAAAGTGAACACAGAAGTCTCTGTCATGTCCGCAATAGCCGACGAAGAAAGAGGCGCATTAGATACCACTTTGAACAGGGATTTCGTGGTGATAGAGAGCCCAATGGGTACTTTATGCGTAAGTTCATCTACAACAGGAAAAATCAGACGGCACCCAAAAGGTTGCGCATGAGTAGCAATCACATAATTATCTGATCTGCCTTGAACAGAATCAGAATAGTTGGTTTTGAATACTCCATAGGTCTCGTCATGGAAAGTCTTGATTGAGGCCACCAGTCCTAAAAATGAGATAGTAACTTTAGGAGAAACCACTTTAGAATCTTTAGAAAGTTTAGAATCACCTTCACTAGAAAAATTCACCCGTTGGTGTGCACGGTCATACGAAACCTTCAATTTCTCACTCACTCCTTCCGTTTGCAACTGGGCACTGGTGACAATGAGTTTATGGGCATGTAGCGAAAGACAGAATGGTGCATTATGCTCACCAGTGTAGAGCACATTTTCCACTAGAGGAATTGTCACCAGGCCCTGGAAATTTGGCTTCACGTGGTCGATTTTCAAGCTGAGTTCATACGATTGGGGAAGGTATTGGTTGGTCAACTCCAAGGGCAGGTCAGCCCAAGATTGACTCATTTCAGCAGGCGATCTTTGGTGGAGTAGAATTAAGATTGAATAAAAAAAAAATACCTCAGTCAACTGAATGGCCGGTGCGAGAGGTGCAGTCAAGAATTAGTGGGATGCGTCGCAGAGTCCGTTGGGGTATCATTTCGCCATACTGGTGATTAATATATTAAGCGGGATAAAAAGAGGGACCA